>SJYC01140266.1:0-12262 GCA_006408675.1 Madoqua kirkii
AGCCATGCAATCTAGGGATGTAAGAGCAAGCACATGGTGGTTTTCTCTTTTTCTAAAATTAGTTCTGAGCTTTTCTCTTTTAGGGATTTCTACTGTGCTTACAAATTATTGAGCCTTATGCTTTCCTAGGCCAGTAATAAATGGAACAAGAGGGAACAATAGAGATTAGAAATGTGTTGGGTGGATCAGGTCTGATAAATAGATAGCTGTATTTTTAATGAAGATGGCATGACTGAAAATCCCATTTATAGTTATCTAGTTTTCTTATTTTTTTAATGCATAACAATAATAATTATATAGGGCTTATTTCCAAAACCACTTGGAGAAAATAATATAAAATTTTAAGAAATATTATAGAGTTATTATAAATTGTTTGGTTGCAAAATAAAAAGTCACTTCAAAAATCAAGATTTTTACCCAGCTGAAGCAAAAAAAAAAAAAAATCCTATTATATTTCTGTAATGTTCCCAGTTGAAAACAAAGTCATTTTTAAAAGAACTGCCAATTCATTCAGAACTAAAAACTTGATTCATCTTACCACACGATTTGGATTCTCCCAGTTCACTTTTGAGAAGGATTAGATGACAGTTGTTCAACCAGGACTTTATGTACTACTTGTTTGATGATTATTGGGGTCTTGGAAAAGAGTGGAGTTTTAGAAAAGAAATAGGAGATGCTTTGATGAATAGACATGGAGCTTCATTGTCCCAGAATGTAGGTATCATTTCAGAAAGAAATCTCTCCCTGAGAAAACGCATTCATGAAAAGTAAAACCATTCATGGAAACAAAATGAAAGCAGTAATAGAAAGGAAAGTTGGGATGCCTACTCCTGAAATCTTAGTTACCACAATGTCAGCTGGCAAGCCAGGGCGAAGTGGGCTGTCTGAAGAAACAAAACTAAACAAAAGCATAAACTGCAAAAGACTAATCATTTTAATCATCAATTAACCATTTACTGGATGCTAAAATTGTGCAAAAAGTCTTTTTTTTAAAATTTTATATTGAGACATAGTTGATTAACAATGTTGTGTTATTTTCAGGTGTACAGCAAGTGATTCAGTTATACATACACATGTATCTATTATTTTTCAAAATCTTGCCCCATTTAGTTTATTATAAAATATTGAGCAGAATTCCCTGTGCTATACAGTAAGTCCTTGTTGATTATCTATTTTAAGTATGGCAGTGTGCAGAGGGTCTTTTAAACCTTTAAAAGATAATGTGTTCTGACCCTATAAGAGGTCATAACAGTATTGCCCAGTCTAAGGTTGAGTCATTGGGTAGAGAATTCAGAGGAAATAAAGATTAATATAAGCTTATGGTGTTGGAAAAGACTCTTGAGAGTCCCTTGGACTGCAAGGAGATCCAACCAGTCCATTCTGAAGGAGATCAGCCCTGGGATTTCTTTGGAAGGAATGATGCTAAAGCTGAAACTCCAGTGCTTTGGCCACTTCATGCGAAGAGTTGACTCATTGGAAAAGACTCTGATGCTGGGAGGGGTTGGGGGCAGGAGGAGAAGAGGACGACAGAGGATGAGATGGCTGATGGCATCACAGACTCGATGGACGTGAGTCTGGGTGAACTCTGGGAGTTGGTGATGGACATGGAGGCCTGGCGTGCTGCGATTCATGGGGTCGCAAAGAGTTGGACATGACTGAGCGACTGAACTGAACTGATGAGATGAGGTGAAGACTGTCAACTAGAATAAAGAGGTAAATTGAGGCAGGTTCAATTAAGAAGAAACTGAGTTTTATTTCTGGTTTAGTAGACGAATTATAATTCAGGAAATGCATGCATTAAGTGCTACAGGTGAGTCCACTGAGGGCTTGGGGTCAGCTGTATTTATGGGCCTGACATGCAAAGAGGGGTACGTTCAAGCAGAACCCAAGCAGTAAGTTCCTCAAGAGATGTCTCTACGTGTTCTGTAAATCAGGCATTTATAGGAAATCAGTCTCTCCATTCTCCTGAGGGTACATGAAGTCACTCAGTCGTGTCTGACTCTTTGCGACCCCATGTACTGTAGCCTACAAGGCTCCTCCCTCCATGGGATTCTCCAGGCAAGAGTACTAGAGTGGGTTGCCATTTCCTTCTCCAGGGGATCTTCCCGACTCAGGGATTGAACCCTGGTCTCTTGCATTCCAGACAGACACTTTAACCTCTGAGCCACCAGGGAAGCCCCAAAGGAGAAGTGTAATGCTCTGGACCCCTGATTTTTCTACAGTGTTTTTTTGAGGAGTCAAGTCACTCCATCCTCTCTAATTCCCCTGGCTCATGCCCCAACAACTGGCCAGAGAGCCCACTCTCCTGTGGCTGTCTGGAGAGCAGATACTACTGCAGCCACCACTTTGGGGAACCCTGAACTTACCACCCACTTTCTAGCAGTCTTTTCACTGTCTCAGGATCCATTACTTACAGGATAATCTGGGTCCCATTTGGCCTAGACTCATGGAGAAAGACCTGGGCCAGGAAGCGTCACAAGCAAGCAGGTCAGCGCCCAGGACCTCTTTCAGGGTCAGTCCTTGCTGCAGTCCAGTGCCCCAGACACAGCGCAGGTGAAATAGGTGACAGCAAGTCTTCCTGGGCACTCAGAAGCCCCAGCCCCACAGGCGTCCAGCTCTGTCCTGTCGCCAGTCCCAGTAATGAGTCACCTCAGTTGGAGAACCACAGCTTCCCACCAGACATGCTCATATACTCTCGGAGCCCCAAGTCAGATGCAATTTATATGGTCAGGGTTATTTCACCACAGTTGGTGCTGCCTGGTGGCTCAGCCACCAGCCCCCTTTCTCAGGGTTCAGGGGAACAAAACTACAAAGTCAGCCTGAGGTCAAATGTGCCCTCAAAGGAGAGGGTTCTGCCAACCCCTCATGCACAAGGTCACTTGGTATTTTGATCACAGGGGTCCTTGAGAAGCAGATGGTTTCCATTAGTTTGGGTTGGCTTTGGAGAATAAAAACAAGAACAGAGAGGAACCCCATGTTTCCCTGAACTGGGATGCACTACTTTCTTCTCTTTCTCATCAGTGTCTAGGTCCACTCATAATTCTTATCTTTTCTGCACTTCTTCACATCCCAGAACCAAAACCCCATAATCGAAGAAACAAACCTGAAAGATGATGCTGGGAGAGGGCAATGCACAAACATACCCTGATGAGTCAACACAGGCTGTGAGTTCCAAACAAATGGTGAGTGTGAGCAATTCAAATAAAGAATGTAAATGTGTAATGTTTGGAAGTCTATTGACCAAATTGATAATAGTATTTATGTCTATGGGAAGATAATAAGATCTTTAGCTTTCAGCACTACTAATTGCTATTTTGAATTTTCAATGTGTATATTTCTTTCACAATTTTTTTAAGGGCTTCCCAGGTGGCTCAGATGGTAAAGAATCTGCTTGCAATTCAGGAGACCTGGGTTCGATCCCTGGGTTGGGAAGATTCCCTGGAAAAGGGAATGGCTACCCATTTCAGTATTCTTACTTGGAGAATTCCACAGAGGAGCCTGGAAGGCTATAGTAGGGCTTTCAGCACAACTGACTGCTATTCTGAATTTTCAGTGTGTATATTTCTTTTACAATTTTTTAAAGCAAGTATTCATAATTTATATTATCCTGATGAACCAAAGCAAGGATCCTCAAGTGGCGAAAAAGTGGGGCCCAGGTATCCCAGACCCTGCATGACTGATTCGCAGAGAAGCACATGGGGCCCAGCTGAGCACCCAGTATGTGAGCGGGAGGCACCTGAAGCAACTAGCTACATCACTTGATCCCTTGTGGGGCTGCTGCATCTTGTTCCCTAGAATCAGCTCAGGGCTCCTGGCACATTTCAAAGTCTTTGGCTCCTTCTTGTGGACAATCTCTGCATAGCAACCATTTTCCTCAGTGAAAGCAAGAGCTGTGTTTCTGTTATATAGAGGCAGAAACCAAACACTGAATAATCCATGGCAGTCCTGGTTATGAAACCCTTAGACATGACCGCTTAATTCTCCAAGAGACAAACTCCATGGCACAGGAGTCTCAGTGCCTGAAGTGCAGCACGTTTCCTGTGGCTGCATCCTTCTCTCCATGGAGGCTCAGAGAACTTTCCAATGCAATTCCAGCAAGCTTCCCAGGTGGCACTAGTGGTAAAGAACCTGTCTGCCAGTGCAGGAGACATAAGAGATTCAAGATCCACCCTTGGGTTGGGAAGATCCCCAGGAGGAGGGGATGCCAACCCATTCCAATATTCTTTTCTGGAGAATCCCATGGACAGAGGAGCCTGTGGGGCTACAGTCCATAGGATCGCAAAGAGTTGAACAAGACTGAAGCAACTTCCTGATGTTCAAGCTGGTTTTAGAAAAGGCAGAGGAACCAGAGATCAAATTGCCAACATCAGCTGGATCATCAGAAAAGCAAGAGAGTTCCAGGAAAACCTCTATTTCTGCTTTATTGATTATGCCAAAGCCTTTGACTGTGCGGATCACAAGAAACTGTGGAAAATTCTGAGAGAGATGGGAATACCAGACCACCTGAGCTGCCTCTGGAGAAATCTGGTCAGGAAGCAACAGTTCGAACTGGACATGCAACAACAGACTGGTTCCAAATAGGAAAAGGAGTATGTCAAGGCTGTAATATTGTCACCCTGCTTATTTAACTTCTATGCAGAGTACATCATGAGAAACACTAGACTGGAAGAAACACAAGCTGGAATCAAGATTGCCAGGAAAAATATCAATCACCTCAGATATGCAGATGACACCACCCTTATGGTAGAAAGTGAAAAGGAACTAAAGAGCCTCTTGATGAAAGTGAAAGAGGAGAGTGAAAAGGTTGGCTTAAAGCTCAATGTTCAGAAAACGATCATGGCATCTGGTCTCATCACTTCATGGAAAATAGATGGGGAAACAGTGAAAACAGTGTCAGACTTTATTTTTCTGGGCTCCCAAATCACTGCAGATGGTGACTGCAGCCATGAAATTAAAAGACGCTTACTCCTTGGAAGAAAAGTTATGACCAACCTAGATAGTATAGTCAAAAGCAGAGACATTACTTTGCCGACTAAGGTCCGTCTAGTCAAGGCTATGGTTTTTCCAGTGGTCATGTATGGATGTGAGAGTTGGACTAAAATAGGAAAAGGAGTATGTCAAGGCTGTAATATTGTCACCCTGCTTATTTAACTTCTATGCAGAGTACATCATGAGAAACACTAGACTGGAAGAAACACAAGCTGGAATCAAGATTGCCAGGAAAAATATCAATCACCTCAGATATGCAGATGACACCACCCTTATGGTAGAAAGTGAAAAGGAACTAAAGAGCCTCTTGATGAAAGTGAAAGAGGAGAGTGAAAAGGTTGGCTTAAAGCTCAATGTTCAGAAAACGATCATGGCATCTGGTCTCATCACTTCATGGAAAATAGATGGGGAAACAGTGAAAACAGTGTCAGACTTTATTTTTCTGGGCTCCCAAATCACTGCAGATGGTGACTGCAGCCATGAAATTAAAAGACGCTTACTCCTTGGAAGAAAAGTTATGACCAACATAGATAGTATATTCAAAAGCACAGACATTACTTTGCTGACTTTACTAGGTCAGGCTAGTCAAGGCTATGGTTTTTCCAGTGATCATGTATGGATGTGAGAGTTTGACTGTGAAGAAGCCTGGGCGCCAAAGAATTGATGCTTTTGAACTGTGGTGTTGGAGAAGAGTCTTGAGAGTCCCTTGGACTGCAAGGCAATCCAACCAGTCCATTCTGAAGGAGATCAGCCCTGGGATTTCTTTGGAAGGAATGATGCTGAGGCTGAAACTCCAGTACTTTAGCCACCTCATGTGAAGAGTTGACTCATTGGAAAAGACTCTGATGCTGAGAGGGATTGAGGGTAGGAGAAGGGGATGACAGAGAATGAGATGGCTGGATGGCATCACTGACTCGATGGACGTGATTCTGAGTGAACTCCGGGAGTTGGTGATGGACAAGGAGGCCTGGCATGCTGCGATTCATGGGGTCGCAAAGAGTCAGACAGGACTTTGCGACTGAACTGAAGCAACTTAGCATACATGCACTCCAGCAAGAGATCAAAACATTTTTAAACCAGTCTTTCTAATTAGCATCACGCTATTAAGCTTCAGCCCCAAGTGTGGAATGTCATAGCCATGTTTCCTCTTTGCCTACAAGGATGCACAAAAGATACGTCTCCTTACAAGTGTTCACACAGCCCAAACTATCACCTCTGTTGGGGCAGTGACACTGGGGTGAGGCCCATATCAGGCCTCAGTGGAATCCAGCAGAGCTTTAAGCCTGGGGAATGTGGAAGGCTGAGTCACGACCCAAAGGCATTGTAATCCCTGGGACGTGTGACTTTGTTATTTCAGGGGGCAGGCATGATTAAGGTAAGGATCTTGTAGGGACTTGACTCTGCAGTACCTAGATTAGCCCCATGCAGTCATCAGGGTCCTCATACGAGGAGACAGAGGAGGAGCTGACTACAGACAGAGGGAGCGACTTGACAGAAGGTGAACAACGGGGAGAAAGAGATTTGAAGAAGATGTGCTGCTGACCTTGAAGGGGGAAAGGGTGCCATGAACAAAGAATATGGGTGGGCTCTGGCGACTGGAGAGGGCAAGGGACAGGTTGCCCCCTGCAGCCTCCAGAGAGAGCACAGCCCTGCCTGCCCATTTTAAACTCTGACCTCCACACTGTAAGATAATACATTTGTATGGTTTAAACCACTGTAGTAATTTGTTACAGCAGCAATCAGAAACTAACACAGGCATGATAGGGTTAAATGATGGACTCTGTTCAGTGAGGGGAGGAAGGCAGCTGTCTTCCCTTCTCCCCTCCTCGGGGTATCTCCTTGTAAGCAGGAGGCTCAGTAAGAGACTGACATCTCAATGTTATAGCTACAAGGTCAAAGGCTTGTAACCACTGGAACTGTAAACACATGCACCTCCAAAATTAACTCCTGAGGTGTGCCAGAGACATCCCAGAGGCAGCCACTTGTCTCTCAAGGAGATAAGAAAAGCTTTAATAGTTCTACTTTCCTGTACGTGTTTGCAAGAAAGTCTCATCCAACTTTGCAGTCTGTTCATGCTTGCTGCTGCTGCTGCTAAGTAGCTTCAGTCCTGTCCTATTCTGTGCAACTCCACCTTGCTCTCTAATAAACTCTCTGCCTCAAACGGTCTCTCTCTCCTTCACTCTCTGTTTTTCTGTTTCTGTCTCTCTTCCCCACCCCTATACTGTATGTGGCGGGGCGGGGGGGGGGGGGTATTTTGTCATTGTCTTTTCCCCAGCAAGGCCCCCATGGCCATACTGTGTCCATCATTACTGAAGTCATCCAGGGGCTACTCAAGGCCTGAGCACCAGGCAACATCAGTTTGGGATGCCCAAGTGACAAGACCATGGGCAAGTGGTAAGAGGTGAGTGCCCTGGGTGTTTCTGCTAGAACTTTGACCTGAGGTCAGGGGAACTTTAGTGTCCTTCCAGGTTCTGCCAGTCAGAGGAGCAGGACCTTGGAGGAATCTATTCCTTTAGGGATCCCAGGTTCCTAAACTAAGAGTTGATCATTAGCTGGACTCCAGGCTTTGTAGCTTTCAGGTCCTAACATCAGAGGTTCAAGAATGAGAGAGCACCTCTCTCTTGAGGCTGGACTGTGACCCTCATCACATGGCTCCAGTGATCAGACATATCTGTGCAAACAGACCACAGGACAAGCCCAGAGCAGGGAATGAAATTCGAGGGGGCTAGTTATCACATGTGTGCACTGGTTCAGAAAGCCTGGCCTGAGGTGTAGAGGGAGGGTGGCAGACTCAGGGACAAGATTAAGAATCCATATGGCTCCAGTGCCCCCTGACTTAGACTGATGTGTGGTCGGAGCTGTAGTCCTGCCCACACAGCATCTTCACTTGAAGGCTCACCACAGGAAGTTCACTGTTCTCACCAGTAATTCACTGTCAGATCAGTGTGGCTAACATCAGATTGAGCTTGAAGAAAACATAGTCATTTTAGCCTGCTAGAATTCTGAACCTGCAGGAATAAATTAGAAATATAGTTTTTATTGTCTGTTGGCCATCACAGGCTGGGCACTGTCAACTGAAAAAAAAAAAAAAAAGATGTACAACTTGAGAGTTGTGAGTTAAGTTTTATTTGGGGCAAAATGAGGACTGCAAAGCAGGAGGCAGCATCTCAGATACCTCTGAGAGGCTGCTCCCAAGCGGCAGTGGGGGAAAGTCAATATATAAGGTTTTGGGGAAGGGGGAGTTCAATGCCATGAAGCACTCATTTTACAAAAGGCTTTTTGTTAGTCATGAGGATCTGATGTCACCATGAAGGGATTTAGTGCTTCTCTAGATGAGGAGATGCAAGGATTGAGATCATAAAATATTTTCCTAAAAACATCCTACTATCTAAAGACCTGTCCCATTTCTGGAGCACAGAGTACCTCACTCCACGCTGCACTCCCTCAGGGGTTTTTGAAGGTCAATAGCTATAGCAGCATGGGGTTCAGTCTCCATAGAGGCAGATGGCAAATGCCTTCATTGTTCAGTCATTGATAATGCCAATTTGTAGTTGACAGTGAAGACTAACTTTCCCTCCCTTGGTGGTGAACTCTGGTATGGGTCCCCAGGCAAGACTGCTCAGGGACCTGGAGTCAGGGAGCTACTGAGACACCATGTGGTCCACACACATTCTCCAGAAGACCAGGGGAGCGCAGGCAGTTCAGCTGCACTAGCAGCCTCTCCACTGGTCTTATTTTCCTTTCAACCCCAGCTGCCTCAGCTGGCTGTGTTATGGGGGCCAGGCCTTCCTACATCTTATTTCTGGAGTAAGTGTTTCCCTGCCCCTCCTGGTTATCCTTAAAACTCTAATCAGGGCATTCCAACACATAACATATCTGCATAACAGATGAACCAAATGAACTGGCTCCAGGGCAGCCAGTTCCCCATTGCCTGAAACTGACTTAGTGCTCAGCATTCTTATCTTGGTTTCAATTCAGTTCAGTTCAGTTGCTCAGTTGTATCTGACTCTTTGCGACCCCATGAATTGCAGAATGCCAGGCCTCCCTGTCCATCACCAACTCCCGGAGTTCACTCAAACTCATGTCCATCAAGTCAGTGATTCTATCCAGCCATCTCATCTTCTGTCGTCCCCTTCTCCTCCTGCCCCCAATCCCTCTCAGCATCAGAGTCTTTTCCAATGAGTCAACTCTTCACATGAGGTGGCCAAAGTATTGGAGTTTCAGCTTTAGCATCAGTTCTTCCAAAGAACACCCAGGACTGATCTCCTTTAGAATGGACTGTTTGGATCTCTTTGCAGTCCAAGGGACTCTCAAGAGTCTTTTCCAACACCACAGTTCAAAAGCATCAATTCTTTGGTGCTCTTCTTCACAGTCCAACTCTCACATCCATACATGACCACTGGAAAAACCATAACCTTGACTAGATGCACCTTTGTTGGCAAAGTAGTGTCTCTGATTTTTAATGTGCTATCTAGGTTGGGCATAACTTTCCTTCCAAGGAGTAGATGTTCTTTAATTTCATGGCTGCAATCACCATCTGCAGTGATTTTGGAGCCCGTAAAAATAAAGTCAGCCATTCTTTCCACTGTTTCCCCATCTATTTGCAATGAAGTGATGGGACTGGATGCCATAATCTTCATTTTCTGAATGTTGAGCTTTAAGCCAAATCTTAAGGGAGATCCAACTTGACTATTCCTTCACAGGAAGGACTGATGCTGAAGCAGAAGCTCCAATATTTTGGTCATCTGATGGCAACAGACAACTTATTGAAAAAGTCCTTGATGCTGGGAAGGATCAAGGGCAGAAGGAAAAGAGGGCATCAGAGGATGAGATAGCTGGATGGCTTCACCGATGCAATGAACGTGAACTTGGCCAAACTCTGGGAGATGGTGAGGGACAGTGAGGCCTGGTGTGCTGCAGTCCATGGGGTCACAGAGTTGGACATGACTGGGCAACTGAACAATAATTGATTTATTAATATGATGCCATATTGGTTTCAGGCATAGAGCAGTGGTTCAGTTATACATACATACATATATATATAATGTATATATATATATATATATAATGTATATATTCAGAATATCTTAGAATTGAAGTGTTTGAGCATTGGGCATAACTTTCCTTCCAAGGAGTAGATGTTCTTTAATTTCATGGCTGCAATCACCATCTGCAGTGATTTTGGAGCCCGTAAAAATAAAGTCAGCCATTCTTTCCACTGTTTCCCCATCTATTTGCAATGAAGTGATGGGACTGGATGCCATAATCTTCATTTTCTGAATGTTGAGCTTTAAGCCAAATCTTAAGGGAGATCCAACTTGACTATTCCTTCACAGGAAGGACTGATGCTGAAGCAGAAGCTCCAATATTTTGGTCATCTGATGGCAACAGACAACTTATTGAAAAAGTCCTTGATGCTGGGAAGGATCAAGGGCAGAAGGAAAAGAGGGCATCAGAGGATGAGATAGCTGGATGGCTTCACCGATGCAATGAACGTGAACTTGGCCAAACTCTGGGAGATGGTGAGGGACAGTGAGGCCTGGTGTGCTGCAGTCCATGGGGTCACAGAGTTGGACATGACTGGGCAACTGAACAATAATTGATTTATTAATATGATGCCATATTGGTTTCAGGCATAGAGCAGTGGTTCAGTTATACATACATACATATATATATAATGTATATATATATATATATATAATGTATATATTCAGAATATCTTAGAATTGAAGTGTTTGAGCGATACTTCAGTAACACTTTGAGGATGTTAGGAAAATGAGTGCCAGTGAGAAACACTTCAGTTCATTCTATTGCTGATTGCCTTCAACTTGGCACTGTCAGCTACAAATTGGCACTTACTGAGAGCATTGCCAGTGACTGAACAATGAAGGCATTTGCCATCTGCCTCTATGGAGACTGAACCCCATGCTGCTATAGCTATTGACCTTCAAAAACCCCTGAGGGAGTGCAGCGTGGAGTGAGGTACTCTGTGCTCCAGAAATGGGACAGGTCTTTAGATAGTAGGATGTTTTTAGGAAAATATTTTATGATCTCAATCCTTGCATCTCCTCATCTAGAGAAGCACTAAATCCCTTCATGGTGACATCAGATCCTCATGACTAACAAAAAGCCTTTTGTAAAATGAGTGCTTCATGGCATTGAACTCCCCCTTCCCCAAAACCTTATATATTGACTTTCCCCCACTGCCGCTTGGGAGCAGCCTCTCAGAGCTATCTGAGATGCTGCCTCCTGCTTTGCAGTCCTCATTTTGCCCCAAATAAAACTTAACTCGCAACTCGCAACTTGTACATCTTTCTTTAATGGACAATAGTGATGAGCGGGTAACAGGCAAACACCTGGTTCTGCCTTGAGCCAACCAATGAGTTTTTCTTATGTTAACGAAACTATGTATTTGCTTTGGAATTTGACTTTCTTCATCTGACTTTCCTGGTGGCTGGATGATAAAGCATCTGTCTACAATGCGGGAGACCTAGGTTTGATCCCCGGGTCAGGAAGATCTCTTGGAGAAGGAAATAGTAACCCACTCCAATACCCTTTCCTGGAAAATCCCATGGACAGAGGAGCCTGGAAGGCTGCAGTCCATGGGGTCACAAAGAATCAGACACGACTGAGCCACTAAACTTTCTGCAAAATAGTTTCGCCTGACTAACTTTTTTCTTTTCTAAAACCTTGGCTTGATAATGGCTCAACAAAGCCATTATCCTGTCAATTGTTTTATGACCAGAGGATGACACACATCTTGCGATCCTATCTCAAAAGTGCATATTGTGGGAGAAGGGCCTGGTGAAACTCCCTCAACTTTGAGGTGTCTCTCTTAATCAGACACGACTGAGCCACTAAACTTTCTGCAAAATAGTTTCGCCTGACTAACTTTTTTCTTTTCTAAAACCTTGGCTTGATAATGGCTCAACAAAGCCATTATCCTGTCAATTGTTTTATGACCAGAGGATGACACACATCTTGCGATCCTATCTCAAAAGTGCATATTGTGGGAGAAGGGCCTGGTGAAACTCCCTCAACTTTGAGGTGTCTCTCTTATCTAATTAAATAGCTTTCTAACAGACATATAACACCTTGCTAAAAACTAGCAAAGGGGCACTCTTTCTGTTCCCTTCTGATGTCTATGTCAGAACCCTTCCCTGTCTCTATTATAGTTTAATAAAACTTTGCTACACAAAAAGCTCCAAGTAGTCAAGCCTCATCTTTGACCTCAGATCAAAATCCTCTCCTCCAGAGGTCACAAATCCAGTGT
>SJYC01140270.1:0-10904 GCA_006408675.1 Madoqua kirkii
CCAGAAAGGGATGCAGCTCTGCCAACTACAGTTTAGGCCACTGAGACCCTTTCTGGACCTCTGATGTCCATAGCTGAAAGAGAGTACATTTGTATGGTTTTAAGTCACTAAGTTTGTGATAATCTGTTCCAGTGGCTAACCAACCAGACCTGACCATTTTAAGTTGTTAAGAATCTGAACTGTGGAGTCTATACTTGTAAGAGAAACAATGTTAAATGCGAGTGTCTGGTAGATCTTAGACAACTGCCATTTTGTTCTCTAAGAATCTAGAGAGGAGGTAGCAAACTGAAAAACTGTCAGTCTAGTGAGGTGGTAAAAATGAGTGAGACCAGCCTGGTGGAAAAGGGACGGGAGAGGAGTGTGGCCAAGCAGAGAGTTCATGGCCAGGCTTGGGGGGCGAGGAGGGGCAGTGGCTGCTCATTTCCAGGTAATCTGTTGCTGTGAGGGAACATGAGCAGTGTTGCCAGATCTTCCAAGTTCTTTGAAAGCAGCACCAAAGTTTGACATTTTAGTGTAAATTATTCCAATATTTAACTCAAGACTGTTTAAATAAAAACCAACAACCTAACCAACCAGCCACATCCCTAAAAGATGATACAGGGAAGTTGATAATTGAGCTAGTCAAGAATCAGCATCAGGCTTGATTGCAGAAACCGTTTTTTTTTTTTTTTTCCTTCTCCTTCTTAATAAAGTAAAAGGAGGAGGTTAATAATGGTGGAGAGATAAAAGGAGTGATGGAAAAAAAATAATATTTACCAAGTGCAAAGTACCTACTAGACATTGAAGAAGGGATTTAAAGCACATAATCCTTTAATTCTCATAACAATTTTGTGAGGTAAGCAACGCTCTCACTTCCAGAAACCTGAGTCCCAAAGAGGTCAAATAACTTGCACTTGGCCGTATGGATAGTAAGTGGCAAAGAGAACTCAACACGTTTTTCCAGGGATTCAGGGTTTTGGAGAGAAGGAAGACCAGAGCTTCCTGTGAAGCTAAAGAGAAGGCTGAACTGGTAAGAACTGTAAGGGAATAACAGATGCTCACACAGTAGGAACTCCCCTTTACTAGGAAGTAAGATTGCATGGGGAGCTCAGGGGTAGGTTTGTAATGAAGCATGTGTCTGACTGGATTACTTTGGGAGAGAAGAGGCTGGCCTCCAGAGTGACATACCTGGGTGACCGAGTCTTGATGTGGGAATGTGTGGTGGACAGTGGCAAAGGCCAGCAAGCAGGATGGCTTTGAGTGGAATGTGCTACATCCACTAGGTTCTTACAGCAGCATCCTTCATAAGTTTAACCAGAGAGGCGCTGAGTGACTGAGACTGACTGAGCTAAGTAAAAGCTCTAATGTGAAGAAATCTGTGTGAGGGCTTCCCTGGTGGCTCAGTGCTAAAGAATCCACTCGTGCAGGAGACATGGGTTCAATTCCTGATCCAGAAAGATCCCACATGCCTAGGGTTAACTAAGCCCATCCATCACAGCTACCGAGCCTGTGTTCTAGAGCCTGGGAGCTGCAGTGATTGAGCCCCTGTGCTGCAGCTGAAGCCTGCGAGCCCAGAGCCCACGCTCTGCAACAAGGGAAGACACAGCAAGAAGCTCATGCACTGCAACCAGAGAGCAGCCCCTGTTCGCTGCAACTAGAGAAAAGCCTGCATAGTGATGGAGACCCAGCACAGCCAAAAACAAACAAACAGAAACAGAAATCTGGGTAGTTCAACCTCATCAGTCTCTAGGAAATTTACATTAAATCCACAGTACCACATTGATGCTATACTACTACATCCATTAGATTGGCTAAAATGGAAATGACTGACAGCTTCCCAGGTGGCGCTAGTGGTAAAGAACACACCTGCCAGTGTAGAAGACATAAGAGATGTGGGTTCGATCCCTGAGTGGGGAAGATCCCCTAGAGAAGGGCATGGTTACCCACTCCAGTATTCTTGCCTGGAGAATCCCAGGGACAGAGGAGCCTGGTGGGTTACAACTAGTGGTAAAGAACACACCTGCCAGTGTAGAAGACATAAGAGATGTGGGTTCGATCCCTGAGTGGGGAAGATCCCCTAGAGAAGGGCATGGTTACCCACTCCAGTATTCTTGCCTGGAGAATCCCAGGGACAGAGGAGCCTGGTGGGTTACAGTCCACAGGATTGCAAAAAGTCAGACACAGCTGAAATGACTTATTATGCACCACTGAGAATGAGAGGGAATAGAAATACTGCTGGTCGGAGTATAAACTGGTAGATTCACTTTGGGAAGCTTTTCAGTATCTGTGAAAGAGCTTATATAATAACCTAGAGTCTAAGATTTCAATTCCTAGGTGCATATCTAGCAAAAATTTGTACATTAGACCACCAAAAGACGTGCAAGAATGCTCATAATAATATTATTTGTAATAGCAAAAAATGAAAACAGCTCACTAATTTGTGGTATAGTCAAAACATAACTTACCATATAGCAATAAAGAGGAATAGAGACAGTCACACACAATATGGATGAATCTCAAAAACACAGTGTTGAGAAAAGAAGCCAACCCAAAGCGTGTATGCTGTATGATTTTCTTCGTATGAAGCTTAGAAACAGACCTTTGGCCTCAGAATTCAGGATTGTGATTAACTTTAAGGGGAAAAGGTAACTGAGATATAACATAAGAGGGGGCTTCTAGGATGCTGCAGTGTTCTAATTTCAAAAATTTTGTGAAAATCCATTGCTCTTCTCTGTGCTTATATTTTATTTCAATACAGAAAAAAAAGTACATATGGCCTGGATGGCTGGAATCATCACAGGGCAGTGTTAAAATTGTTGACAAGTGCATTCATCAGAAAAGATCGAATTATTGAATGTGTCCTCAGTTATATTGGATGCGGGGGGCTGGGAAAAATTAGGGACATGATGGTTGTAATGGAAGAGGAAGAATTACTACCTTTCTAGGTCATGGATGTAGAAAGCATCTTGATATGATGAATCTGCTATGTAGCTGTTACGGGATTGAAGATAGAATATTGCATCATCTGTGTGACTATGTATGGAAATACAAAAACCTAAGAATAGCCAAAGCAATCTTGAGAAAAAAGAATGAAACTGGAGAAATCAATCTGCCTGATCAGGCTCTACTACAAAGCCACAGTCATCAAGACAGTATGGTACTGGCACAAAGACAGAAATAAAGATCAGTGGAACAAAATAAAAAGCCCAGAGATAAATCCACCTATGGACACCTTATCTTTGACAAAAGAGGCAAGAATATACAATGGAGAAAAGACAATCTCTTTAACAAGTGGTGCTGAGAAAACTGGTCAACCACTTGTAAAAGAATAAAACTAGAACACTTTCTAACACCATACACAAAAATAAACTCAAAATGGATTAAAGAACTAAATGTAAGAACAGAAACTATAAAACTCCTAGAGGAAAACATAAGCAAAACACTCTCCGACATAAATCACAGCAGGATCCTCTATGACCCACCTCCCAGAATATTGGAAATAGAAGAAAAAATAAACAAATGGGACCTAATTAAACTTAAAAGCTTCTGCACAACAAAGGAAACTATAAGCAAGGTGAAAAGACAGCCTTCGGAATGGGAGAAAATAATAGCAAATGAAGCAACTGGCAAAGAATTAATCTCAAAAATATATAAGCACCTCCTTCAGCTCAATTCCAGAAAAATAAACGACCCAATCAAAAAATGGGCTAAAGAACTAAACAAACATTTCTCCAAACAAGACATACAGATGGCTAACAAACACATGAAAAGATGCTCAACATCACTCATTATCAGAGAAATGCAAATCAAGACCACAGTGAGTTACCATTTCACACCAGTCAAAATGGCTGTGATCCAAAAGTCTACAAGCAATAAATGCTGGAGAGGGTGCGGAGAAAAGGGAACTCTCTTACACTGTTGGTGGGAATGCAAACTAATACAGCCACTATGGAGAACAGTGTGAAGATTCCTTTAAAACTTGGAAATAGAACTGCCTTATGACCCAGCAATCCCACTGCTGGGCATACACACCATGGAAACCAGAATTGAAAGAGACAAATGTGCCCCAATGTTCATCTCAGCACTGCTTACAATAGCCAAGACATGGAAGAAACCTAGATGTTCATCAGCAGATGAATGGATAAGGAAGCTGTGGTACATATACACAATGGAGCCATTAAAAAGAATACATTTGAATCAGTTCTAATGAGGTAGATGAAACTGGAGGCTATTATACAGTGAAGTAAGCCAGAAAGAAAAACATCAATACAATATACTAACACATATATATGGAATTTAGAAAGATGGCATGGATAACCTTGTATGCAAGACAGCAAAAGAGACACAGATATATAGAACAGTCTTTTGAACTCTGTAGGAGAGAGCGAGGGTGGGATGATTTTGGAGAATGGCATTGAAACATGTATATTATCATATGTGAAATGAATTGCCAGTCCAGGTTCGATGCATGATACAGGATACTCGGTGCTGGTGCACTGGGATGACCCAGAGGGATGGTATGGAGAGGGAAGTGGAAGGGAGGTTCAGGATGGGGAACACATATAAACCCGTCGTGGATTCATTGATGTATTGCAAACCAATACAATATTGTAAAGCAAAAAAATGAAATAAACTGAACTGAAGGTCAAAAAAAAATCGCCAGGGAAAAATCATTTGTAATCAAAATTGTTCCTGAAACTCCCAAACATCGTCCGTAAATTAGAGTGTGATGTGTATACTAATATAAAAACACACTGTAGTCTAAGAAATGCTTAGATAATCCAAGATACTTTTAACCAAAATCAGTTCAGTTCACCAAAGCACAATTATTCACACCAAACCACGATTAAGCTATAATAATTAATTTCTAATTTAATATTAGCCCTATGAAACAAGGAGATCTGGCATGCTGCGTTTCATGGGGTCACAAAGAGTATGACACAATTGAGTGACTGAACTGAACTGAACCATGTATGTTAACAGTTCTAAATGTGGTAGAACTGTTATTAAATGAGATAATAAATGTGGAAATATCAAATACAAGGTTGGATGCCAAATGCTTTCTAAATTTCAAATTAGACTTTGCCTAATTACTACCACAACAACTTTTTTTTTTTCTTTGAAAACTATGGAGAAGGACTTGATGAACAGATTCTCAAAACAAAATCTGTGCTCCCAAACATAATTTCCCTTTCTCCATTAGGTCCTTAATGCAATAAGATATTTGTTTCATGATATTTTAGGCACAGAGGTAGATGATAGAAACAGCTGATGAATTAAAAGCAGTATGGTAGAAAGCAACAAAATATTGTAAAGCAATTTGCCTCCAATTAAAAAATAAATTTAAAGATAGATGAATAAACACTGCTTGATATGACTTGCCTGTCACAACAATCTATGGAAAATTCCTAAAGAGATGGGCACACCAAACCACCCAATCTGTCTCCTGAGAAACCTGTATGTGGATCAAGAAGCAACAGTTATGATAAGACAAAGAATAACTCACTGGTTCAAAATTGGGAAAGGAGTACAACAAAGCTACATATTGTCACCTTGATTATTTAAATTCTATGCAGAATACATCATGCAAAATGCCAGGCTGGATGAGTCACAAACTGGAATCAAGATTGCCAGGAGAAATATCAGCATCCTCGGATATGCACATGATACCATACTAATGGCAGCAATTAAAAAGGAACTAAAGAAACTCTTGATAAGAGTGAAAGAGGAGAGTAAAAAAAAAAAAAAAAACCTGGCACAAAAACTCAACATTCAAAAAACCTAAGATCATGACATCTGGTCACATCACTTTATGGAAAATAGAAGGGGAAAAGTGGAAGCAGTAACAAATTTTATTTTCTTGGTTTCCAAAATCACTGTGGATGGTTATTGCAGCCATGAAATTGAAAGATGCTTTCTCCATAGTAGAAAAGCCATGACAATCATAGACAGTGTATTAAACAGCAGACATATCACTCTGCCAAAAAATGTCCACATAGTCAAAGCTTTGGGGTTTTCTAGCAATCATAGAGGGATATGAGAGTTGAGCCATAAAGAAGGCTGAGCACTGAAGAACTGATGCTTTCAAATTGTGGTGCTGGAGAAGGTCTTGAGAAGGTCATGCTTCCTATATAGTTTTAGGCTTCCCTGGTGGCTCAGATGGTAAAGAATCTGTCTGCAATGCAAGTTCAATACCTGGGTCAGGAAGATTTCCAGGAGTAGGGCATGGCAGCCTACTCCAACATGCTTGTCTGGAGAATCCCATGGACAGAGGAGCCTTGTTGACTGCAGTTCATGGGTTGCAAAGAGTCAACACAACTGAGTAACTAACACATATGATTTTTACATTCCTCTTTGCTGTGTTTTATCCCTGGTTAAAAACATCAGTTGACCACTTATAGTACCCCTTCAAGTAATTCATTTCATTATTCTGAACCAGATATCACAAGATAATAGAGAAAATTGGTTAAACTCATGTTTATGAAAATCATTCACACCTGGATTTAAAATTGGCTCTGACCTTTAGCAACTGTGCAAGCATTTATTAAACTTTCTAACGTTATTTTTCTCAGTTTAAATGAGTAAAATATTACATACCCCTCATAAGTTTTAATGAAATCAAATTACTGTATATAAAGAACTTAGTATGATATCTGGTATAAAGTAAGCACTGACAAAGTCATAGATGTTAGTTCAATTGTACTCATACTGAAATGATCATTGTTACCCTTCCTAAAGCTACCTTCTAATTTTTGCTATATAAAACTCAAAAATAAGTCATAAAAAACTACAAAAGTGGATTGTCAGCAATTCATTAATTAGACTCCTGTTCATACTTGTTAACAACAAAGCTCGTCTAATTAAACAAAAGTCTCTAAATTATTCAGATAAATTGTATTTATATATTCAGTTCAGTTCAGTCGTGTCTGACTCTTTGCAACCCCATGAATCACAGCACACCAGGCCTCCCTGTCCATCACCAACTCCCAGAATTCACTCAGACTCATGTCCATCGAGTCCGTGATGCCATCCAGCCATCTCATCCTCTGTCACCCGCTTCTCCTCCTACCCCCAATCCCTCCCAGCATCAAGGTCTTTTCCGCTGAGTTAACTCTTCTCATGAGGTGGCCAAAGTACTGGAGTTTCAATTTAGCATCATTCCTTCCAAAGAAATCCCAGGGCTGATCTCCTTCAAAATGGACTCACTGGATCTCCTTGCAGTCCAAGGGACTCTCAAGAGTCTTCTCCAACACCACAGTTCAAAAGCATCAATTCTTCAGCACTCAGCCTTCTTCACAGTCCAACTCTCACATCCATACATGACCACTGGAAAAACCATAGCCTTGACTGTGGACCTTAGTCAGCAAAGTAATGTCTCTGCTTTTGAATATGCTATCTAGGTTGGTCATAACTTTTCTTCCAAGGAGTAAGCATCTTTTAATTTCATGGCTGCAATCACCATCTGCAGTGATTTTGGAGGCCCCAAAATAAATTCTGACCCTGTTTCCACTGTTTCCCCATCTATTTCCCATGTTACAAATATTTAAATTGCACATATTACATTTTTCATATAGGAAGCAGGTTTTAGAGAAGCATTCCTTTTTCATTAATAAGTGTTTATTTCTCTCAAAGTAATTTCAGTTAAGCAATAAATTTGATAATAGTTTGCCTTGTTCCTTAAAAAATGCATTTATTTATTAGCATTAATAATGGCATGGCTTTAATTGCATAAACTGCGATGGAACTCAAACAGAATATAAGCCAGTGGCACTCTGAATTGTCTTTTCAGGCCCATTAAGTAAGGTGTGTTTGGTTGTTTTTTTTTTTTTTTTCAACAGTTTAAAGTTTATTACAAAAGAAGATATTCTCCCAAGTATGTAAGACCAAAATGTTTTCATAAGTTAAGTTTTCAAAGATTGCTTTTACAACAAAGAAAACTGAAAGAATTACCTTAATAAATTACATAAGTTCTAATGCTTATTTGACATGAACAATGAAAAGTGAACTCTATTATTCATTCTTATTTTTAAATGGGTTGTTTACAATGTTTATATAGTCTGGTTGCTCTAGAGTTTGCATATATGCAGCTTGCCTATTTTCATAAAATTAGCATATATCAGTATCCACTAAATCTGAGTGCAACTTAATCATTAAAGATTTAGAAAGCAACTCATGATATTTTAGTGCTCTGGGTTATTATTTAAAAATCAGTAATTATTATAACTAGAAATTTCTATTTAATAGACTCTTAAAGAGCAATGTTCCTAAGTCTAGTTTTTCATTTTTACTTAGTTCTCTTTTTTTCCCCATCAGTATTCTAAACTCATTAATTCCCAGGGTCTCAGGAAACCCAGTCCTGAATTCTTTGGTTTTTAACATTTCCATCAAGCTTTATTCAAGGGTTGCTTTCATTCTTACTATAACCACATTAAAGAGTTCTTCAATTTTGAACAAATCAAAGAGGAAAGAAAAGCTTTTAATTTTCTTTCTCTTCCACTGCTCACTGGTTTTTGAGCAGTGACAAAACCCTCCTGGACATGATATATGCCCATTATTTCTCCACAACATCAACCCATCTATTATCTTTTCAATATGTTATATCTGTTTGCTTTTCCAGAATCTTCTTTCTCAAAAGTTCCTATTCTTATCACTGCTTTTATCTTCGAAAAGCACTGCTATTGTTTTCTGTTCAATAATCTGCAATTCCCTATTGCCCACTACATCAAGTGCAAACTTTTCTGTCTAGCTTTCAAGACTTGCCGTGATCTAATTGAACCTATTCTATCAAGGATGAAGAAGCAGTCACTCTCTAAAATATACACACAGTTACAGTCAAGAAGCCAGTATTTTCAACATCCACTCTGCACATAATGTTTCTTTCTTAACTTGTCCCTTTCTTAATGGTCTTTCTTTCTGGGATTGTTGTTGTTGTTTTGTCACTAAGTTGTGTCTGGTTCTTTTGCAACCCCATGGACTGTAGCCCTCCAGGCTCCTCTGTCCATGGGATTTTCCAGGCAAGAATACTAGAGTGAGTTGCCATTCCCTTCTCTGCAGGATCTTCCCAACCCAGGCATCAAAACTGCATCTCCTTCATTGGCAGACAGGGTCTTTACCACCGAGCCACCTGGGAAGCCTATTCCTAATCAATTTATATCTAAATTATATCTAAATTTTGGCCAGGATGATGCATTATCTTCAAGGGCACCAACTTTTATTCAAGTTATCAATTACATTTTATTCTCTTGAATTTATGCAATATTTAGTTGTTTTCTACTTGTTTTTATACCAATAAACTTCTAATTTTTTTTAACCAAATAATGTAAATAATGACTTTTATCCATTTTTTCCTTCTTCCTTTCATCTACAAGAACCCTGGGGTCCACATAGTTAGAGTGACAAATTTGTTAGTTCCACAGGCTATGTACACTAGAGTCATCATTTATATAGACAAAGATATGAAGGTGACTCCCTCGATTATTAAGGAAAGAAGCCCACACTATAATAAAAATGGCCTTATAATCACAGAAAATGCATATTTATTGGAAGGACTGTTATTGAAGCTGAAGCTCCAGTACTTTGGCCAAATGATGTGTAGAGCTGACTCATTGGAAGAAAAGACCCTGATGCTGGCAAAGATTGAAAACAAAAGGAGAAGGCAGTGGCAGAGGATGAGATAGGTAGATAGCATCACAGACTCAAAGGACATGAATTTGAGCAAACTCCAGGAGATAGTGGAGGACAGAGGAGCCTGGTGGCTCTAGTTCATGAGGTCACAAAGAGTTGGATAGGATTTAGCAGCTGAACAACAACAC
Source organism: Madoqua kirkii (assembly GCA_006408675.1). NCBI lineage: Eukaryota > Metazoa > Chordata > Mammalia > Artiodactyla > Bovidae > Madoqua > Madoqua kirkii. Next base: position 9,792 of record SJYC01140270.1, read on the forward strand.
AGTAATAATCATAGAAGATTTCTCTCAATACGTTTCTTAAAACAATGTTCTGTATTTGGGTCAAAGTACATTATAGATGAAACATTGCTATATAGGGCTTTCCTGGTTGCTCAGGGGTAAAGAATCCACCGCCAATGCCTGTAATGCAGGAGACGTGGGTTCGATCCCTGGGTCTGGAAGATACCATGGAGAAGAAAATGGCAACTCATTCCAGTACTCTGGCCTGGGAAATCTCGGGACAGAGGAGCCTGGTAAGTTATAATCCTTGGGGGTCACAAAGAGTCAGACACGACTTAACAACTAAACAACAACACATTGTTATATAATTACAAATATTCAAATATATAAAAGGATCAATATGCACACACATCTCTGTACGTGGTTCTGTTTCAATATCCACAGGTCCAAAACTTAGAAACTTAAATAATATACTAAATTAAAGATCCTTCAACATGGAATCTTAAGAATTTGTAAATTCTGAGCATGGGTCAGTAGCTACTGCAACCTCTGCTCCCAACATAGAGTCATTCATACTATAAAGACGGTCTGTTGAAAATTACTCTCATATTCCTTCTTTGCAGATTGAAGTTATTTCTATCAGGAAAATATAGGATCCTCAACTTATTCTTCCTATTCAACTCATCTCAGGTTCAGAAACAGTACTATGGGTATCTATCTGCGATCAGTGATTTAGAAGAAATTTAAAAATATGCCAAAGTCTTAGGAGCCTTGTACTATAAGAGATTCTAGTGATCTAAGAGAACTGATGGTTTCCTAGGTGAGAAATTTTCTGCCAAAAAGTATCTTATGCATAAGAAGAAATAAATTCCATTGGTTATAATAATAAATCACCAACACAATTTTAAAGTACTTATCTCTCTAAAAATTATATATACTTGTTTTTTGCCAACTATTTGGAAATATAAACTACAAATGTCTCTGGACTTGGGTTCATTTTCTTAAAACAAAATTTGGCATCAATTTTTACATTTTCTGGTAAAGCAATGTAGGTTTGAATTAGCACTTCCAATTCTAATAATATGAATACATTATATTGATAGTGCTATTAGAATACAGACAGGAAAATGGTAGTCTCATTATAACTATTCATAA
>SJYC01140271.1:0-19803 GCA_006408675.1 Madoqua kirkii
GTATTTGAAGGAGTATCTTGTGATATATGCATTTCAATTCAAGGAGATTTATGCCTATACAAGGATTATATCACAACCTTTTTATGTTTTGTTCTGTATGAATTTTATCAGACATTATTTTATGGATTATAATTCTTTTCATAATGCATTAACATTTCAAATAAGGAACACATTGTGACTCTTCATGGGACTCAGTCTATTTATTTTACAAGAAAAAGAAAAAGAATGGAGGAAAACTTTCTATCTTATGTTAATCCGGAAAAGTCAAAAGAAAAATAGAATTTTTAACTTGTTCCTGAAAAGAAAATTCTGTTTCTGGGAGGGTCTGGTTCAGGGATAAATAAGGACATTCTTGTTCTGGGAGGCAGACTGTTTCCTCCCAGATACAAGTGATCCAATGAGTATAAAGAAGATAATTAAAGGGGAAAAAAATTTAGCCTGTCATGAGGCTAAAGTAATGGCTCAGACCTCCTGCTATTTAGAGCCTGCATTTATGCTCTGACGTTGAGTGTCTGTCAGTAGGGCTTGGGCAGTTGGGAAAAAAGGAGACAATTCGAGGAAACAGGAATTCAGGGACGCTTCAGAGCAGAAAATGATCTGCCTTCTACACATGCACAAAAGAAGGAAGATTGCTTTTAAATTAATATAATCTTTTCAGTAGCAACTCTTTCTCTAATTCACAGGCTCTTAATCGCTTATTTTTCCCCTTTGGCTAGTTGAGTTTTCTCCAGTTTTGCATAGTACAAAAATAAAAACAAACCTAGGCATTCATGTAGTATCCATCTCTTGAAAATAAATGAGCATCACCTAATAATATGCCTTCTAATGAATTCATCAATTTAGCATATATTTCTATTGGAAATTACAACATGTCACTATGAAAAATGCCATTTATTTACAAAGCAAATGGTTGATATTCCACACAGACTTATTAGAGAAAGTAAAGATATTTCACCACTTAGAATTCCATAAAGTGAGCGACCCACCAGATCTTGGTAGTATGGAAACAAACTGCAACCAATTTGCCGAAGCTTTACACTCAAATGCAGCTAAAGTGTCAGACCTTAGCTTCAGGTCAACTTCAGTGTAGCATTTATTAATAATACTAAAACCCACAAAAACCTGAATAAACAGCATGCATTTTCTTCCTAGGATCTCAAAATGCTTCTCCTAAATTATCTAATTTATTCTCATGATACATTTTTTTAAGGAAAAGAAGGCAAAACTTTAGGTAATGTTAATGTACACTTTACCAAACAAACTTGAGAGGATCTTGGGACATTCTGGCACTGAAACCTGAAGGCTTATAGCCAACTGTCTACCTGCCTGGTGGTCCTGTAGCTGGGCTTTCTAATGGACATCTTGGGGCTGGGGAAGGGTTGGCTTTATAGGGAGGGTGTAATAGATGATTACCCAAGAGATGTTACTTAAGAGATTTTACTTAAGAGATGTGTACTTGGAGATGCTTGGAATATAAGTTGAGGTTTGGCAACAATAGCCTACTTAAGTGTAATACTGCCTTACAGCTTACACTTTCACTTAGGAATATCTATAGAAACCTTAGCATACATTATTTCACCAGTATTTTATTAATTGTGAGCTTACAATAGAAGAAAAATAGGGAATATAAAGTTAGTATTTTCATAAGAATTGCATAATTAGAGTGTTAATTACCTAGGATATTCAGGCATAGACAAGACTTTAGGATTCCAAAGAGGTAGCAGGAAATCCAGGAAGGGGTACAGAAGTAAAGGGAAGATTTATCAAAAGGAAAAGTGATGGAGACAAACATATTTTTCGTAATACTGCATATCATTAGAGCTAAAAATGACAGGCCCATAGCTCTGTGTTTTGTAGATTGTTCCAGATTTTATTCTTTAGCACTAAATGATTTGTGTGCATGCTTAGTTACTCAGTTGTGTCTGACTCTTTGTGACCCCAAGAATTGTAGCCCGCCAGGATCCTCTATCCATGGGATTTCCCAGGCAAGAATACTGGAGTGGGTTGCAATTTCCTCTTCCAGAGAACCTTCCTGACCTAGGAATGAACCACTACCTCTTGCATCTCCTGCACTGGCAGGCAGATTCTTTACTGAGCCATCTGGGAAGTACACTAGACTACATATCTAAAGTTGTTATAGAGACTTGCTGTTTTAAGAGAGAACCAAATATATAACAAAATTCAGGAGTTTCCAAACAATTCTAGTTTACCCTCTGGGCCCAAAAGCAACCTTTTGGAATTTTGCCAGAACAATGACACTCCTAGAGAACAGAGAAAACAGCCTGTGGTACCCACCATTCAAGAGGAATTAACGTGTTATATATATATATATATAACACTTTCTTGATGAAAGTGAAAGTGAAGAGTGAAAAAGTTGGCTTAAGGCTCAATATTCAGAAAAAGAAGATCATGGCATCTGGTCCCATCACCTCATGGGAAATAGATGGGGAAACAGTGGAAACAGTGTCAGACTTTATTTTGGGGGCTCCAAAATCACTGCAGATGGTGACTGCAGCCATGAAATTAAAAGATGCTTACTCCTTGGAAGAAAAGTTATGACCAACCTAGATAGCATATTCAAAAGCAGAGACATTACTTTGCCAACTAAGGTCCGTCTAGTCAAGGCTATGGTTTTTCCTGTGGTCATGTATGGATGTGAGAGTTGGACTGTGAAGAAGGCTGAGTGCTGAAGAATTGATGCTTCTGAACTGTGGTGTTGGAGAAGACTCTTGAGAGAGAGTCCCTTGGACTGCAAGGAGATCCAATCAGTCTATTCTGAAGGAGATCAGCCCTGGGATTTCTTTGGAAGGAATGATGCTAAAGCTGAAACTCCAGTACTTTGACTACCTCATGTGAAGAGTTGACTCATTGGAAAAGACTCTAATGCTGGGAGAGATTGGGGGCAGGAGGAGAAGGGGATGACCAAGGATGAGATGGCTGGATGGCATCACTGACTCGATGAACATGAGTCTGAGTGAACTCCGGGAGTTGGTGATGGACAGGGAGGCCTGGTGTGCTGGGATTCATGGGATCACAAAGAGTTGGACACGACTGAGCATCTGAACTGAACTGAACTATTACAAGATTATTTTAGGTGTTGTAAAACATTAAACCTCTAATGTTAGCCTTATTTAAACTATAGGGAGTCAACATGTGAAAGGTTAAATATAACTAAAACCAAGTCAACTTTTCCAATTAGTATAAGAAGTTTCATATTGCTATACCATTTTTACAAAGAAGGCTGGACACCTATCCAGGAGAAAGATGTAACATTTTTCCTATCTGTCAGAAGTTAGTTTATTTCTTAGCTGAGTGAATACACTCTGATTTTTTTTTTCTATTTTTATGGAAAGAGCATTTCTTCTCATGCTGTCAAGACTTCCTCACACTTAATTTCCCTCAACCCCTTCCCTAAAATATTCCCCTTCTATGATTACCTTCCTTTAATTTCCAAAAAAAAACCCACTGATGCAAATTAAGCTAGAAATGGAGAAGGCAATGGCACCCCACTCCAGTACTCTTGCCTGGGAAATCCCATGCATGGAGGAGCCTGGTAGTCTGAAGTCCACGGGGTTGTGAAGAACTGGACAAGACTGAGTGGCTTCACTTTCACTTTCACTTTTCACTTTCATGCTTTGGAAATGGTAACCCACTCCCATGTTCTTGCCTGGAGAATCCCAGGGACAGGGAGACTGGTGGGCTGCCATCTACGGGGTCGCACAGAGTCAGACACAACTGAAGTGACTTAGCAGCAAGCCAGAAATCTCTTTAAGCAGGTTCTCCAGAGACAAACTCAATTTCTATTTAAAGTGTTCAGTAGAATGATACACCTTTGACATTCAATAGAGCCTTTCTCCCAGGGGCTTCCAAATGGTTTAGTGGTAAAGAATCTTCCTGCCAATGTAGGACACAGTGGTTCAATCCCTAGGCCAGGAAGATTCCCTGGAGGAAAAAATGGCTACCCACTGCAGTATTCTTGCTAGGACTATCCCATGGACAGAGGAGCCTGGTGGGCTACCACCCATGGGGTCACAAACAGTCAGACACCACTTAGTGACTGTGTGCACAAGTGTGCACACACACTCACACAACCCACAGGCTTTCTCCCAACCCCATAATAATATAACAGACTTTTAGTTAGCCATAGGTTTGCATTCTCCTTCATTTTTTTGTTAGTTTTTTCACACAGAGAAAATTATTTATTGTTTCTGAATATCAATTAGCACACACACTGAACGAGGGGAAATCAGGGTGGTATAATGATAGAAGATTTAAGTTTAAAAAGAAGAAAATGTAACTTAAATACTAGTTGTATTACTTAGGAACAGTTGACTTCAATCAAACCATTTAAAATCAATGAGCTTCAGTATTTTTCCTTCTGTAATACATGATAATATGTTTTGTTTTCACTATGAGTCTATTAGAAGAGAAAAACATATAAATGTATATCAGAGTATTTTTAAACATGACACTTTATCAATATGAGCTTATCACATATTGATTACTCTGCTAGGCATTTCATAGTCTATGAAACTGTGGAGAGAATAGGCTCATCAAAAAAGGAGATTTAGTGAGACAAAGAAGTTAAACTAAAAATGTTAACTAATTTATGAACTTTGATTTCAGGGCAATGGTCAGCTAGGGTCATTACTAGTATATAAACTCTATCACAAAATGTGCATTAAGCGTTTTCATTAAATTGCAATTCCCTGCAGACTTGAAAATTACTTTCTCATAACATATCCCTTATATATGTCTGTAGTTCCTGTGCAAAGGCTTTTTTCCCCTAGTTACATAAAAATTTAAAAGTGGTCTTTCTCACTTTGATATCTGGCTGTCAGTTTCTGGGACTAACTGTGCTGGAACACTATCTAAGGCCATCAACAATGACATTTCCAGGTTTTTAGCATGTATCACTCCTGACATCTGCAGAGGATATCTCCTCTACTTGCTTTCAGCCCCTGTTTATTAAACTACCTAAACATTAATTTATTAGTACCTAAACCAAGGTTAGTGAGATTCTGCAGATATCATACAATCAGCATTCATCTAAGCATCTATGTTGAATTTTTGCCACAGAGTCCTGCGATTATTAGCTGGGATATATCCCAAAGTATTATATTCCTCAAGGAGAACCAAAACATGGCTTTGAACCCAAAGTAACTGAGATAGCAGAGCTTTACAGAATTAGAACATCTACAGAAAAATTCTGAAAGAGATGGGAATACCTGACCACCTAACCAGCCTATTGAGAAATCTGTATGCGGGGCAGGAAGCAAAGGTTAGAACTGGACATGGAGCAATAGACTGGTTCCAAATAGGAAAAGGAGTACATCAAGGCTGTATACTGTCACTTTGCTTATTTAACTTATATGCAGAGTACATCATGAGAAATGCTGGTCTGGAAGAAACACAAGCTGGAATCAAGATTTCCGGGAGAAATATCAATAACCTCAGATATGCAGATGATAACACCCTTATGGTAGAAAGTGAAGAGGAGCTAAAAAGCCTCTTGATGAAAGTGAAAGAGGAGAATGAAAAAGTTGCTTAAAGCTCAACATTCAGAAAACGAAGATCATGGCATCTGGTCCCATCACTTCACGGCAAATAGATGCGGAAACAGTGGAAACAGTGTCAGACTTTATTTTGGGGGGCTCCAAAATCACTGCAGATGGTGACTGCAGCCATGTAATTAGAAGAGGCTTATTCCTTGGAAGAAAATTTATGACCAACCGAGATAATATATTCAAAAGCAGAGACATTACTTTGCTGACTAAGGTCCATCTAGCCAAGGCTATGGTTTTTCCTGTGGCCATGTATGGATGTGAGAGTTGGACTGTGAAGAAGGCGAAGCACCGAAGAATTGATGCTTTTGAACTGTGGTGTTGGAGAAGACTCTTGAGAGTCCTTTAGACTGCAAGGAGATCCAACCAGTCCATTCTGAAGGAGATCAACCTTGAGATTTCTTTGGAAGCAATGATGCTAAACCTGAAACTCCAGTACTTTGACCACCTCATATAAAGAGTTGACTCATTGGAAAAGACTCTAATGCTGGGAGGGATTGGGAGCAGGAGGAGAAGGGGATGACTGAGGATGAGATGATTGGATCACATCATGAACTTGATGGACGTGAGTCTGAGTGAACTCCAGAAGTTGGTGATGGACAGGGAGGCCTGGCATACTGCAATTCATGGAGTCGCAAAGAGTCAGACACGACTGAACGACTGAACTGAACTGAACTGAACAGGATGCATGCATTCATTTTTATAAAGAAGACCATTCTTAGTTTCATTTTTTTAAAGTAAATCTTTAGGAATAATTAAGCTTAAACTCACTGGTTTCTCTAAGTTAAATATGCTTGTTTATTTTGTTTGGCAAATTTTCTTTAACTTTTTTGTAATATATTTGTCCATTCTATTTACACTACCTTTCCCATAGCTCAGATGGTAAAGAATCTGCCTGCAATGCAGGAGACCTGGGTTTGATCCCTGGGTCAGGAAGATCCTCTGGAGAAAGAAATGGCAGTCCACTCCAGTATTCTTTCCTGGAGAATTCCATGGACAGAGGAGCCTGATGGGCTACAGTTTGTGGAGTTGCAAAGAATCAGACGTGACTAAGCAACTAATACACACACATTTACACTATAGGTTTCTTAGAATCATAACACTTAAAGCCATCTAAGCCATTTGCCTCTTATTTTGAAAGAAGCTAGTAAGATTTCAGTTCATTTCAGTTCAGTCACTCAGTCATACTCGATCTTTGTGACCCCATGGACTGCAGCATGCCATGCTTCCCTGTCCACCATCTCCCAGAGTTTGCTTAAACTCATATCCATATAGTCGATGGGATGGCGATGTCATCCAACCATTTCATCCTCTGTCATTCCATTCGCCTGCCCTCAATCATTCCCAGGATCAGAAACTTTTCCAGTGAATCAGTTCTTCACATCAGGTGGCCAAAGTATTGGAGTTTTAGCTTCAACATCCGTCCTTCCAATGAATATACAGTATTGATTTCCTTTAGGATTGACTGGTTTGATCTCCCTGCAGTAAAAGGCACTCTCAAGAGTCTTCTCCAACACCACAGTTCAAAAGCATCAATTCTTTGGCAGTCATCTTTCTTTATAGTCCACCTCTCAAATACATGTATGACTACTGAAAAAAACATAGCTTTGATTAGACACATATGCTGTCTAGGTTGGGTCATAGCTTTTCTTCCAAGGAGGAAGTGCCTTTTAATTTCATGGCTTCAGTCACCATCTGCAGTGATTTTCAGTTCAGTTCAGTCAGCCATGTCCAGCTCTTTGTGACCCCATGAACTGCAGCATGCTAGGCCTCCTGGTCCATCATCAACTCCTGGAGTTTACAGAAACTCATGCCCATTAAATCACAGTGATTTTGGAGACCCCTCAAAAATAAAGTCTCTCATTATTTCCATTGTTTCCACATCTATATTCCATGAATTGGAGCCAGAGGCCATGACCTTCGTTTTCTGAATGTTGAGTTTTAAACTAGCTTTTTCACTCTTCTCTTTCACTTTCATCAAGAGGCTCTTTAGTTCTTCATTTTCTGCCATAAGGGTGATGTCAATTGCATATTTGAGGTTATTGAAATTTCTTCTGCTAATCTTGATTTGAGCTTGTGCTTCATACATCCTGACATTTCACATGATGTACTCTGCATATAAGTTAAATAAACAGGGTGACAATATACAGCCTTGAAGTACTTCTTTCCCAAACTGAAACCAATCTGTTGTCCCATGTACAGTTCCAACTGTTGCTTCTTGATCTGCATACAGATTTCTCAGGAGGAAGGTCAGATGGTTTGATATTCCCATCTCTTAAAAATTTTTCACAGTTTGTTGTGATCCACACAGTCAAAGGCTTTGGCATAGTCAGTAAAGCAGAACTAGATGTTTCTCTGGAACTCTCTTGCTTTTTTGATGATCCAACAGATGTTGGTAATTTGATCTCTGGTCCTCTGCTTTTTCTAAATCAAGCCTGAACATATGAGGTTCACAGTTCACAAACTGTTGAAGCCTGGCTTGGAAAATTTTGAGTATTACTTTGCTAGCATATGAGATGAGTGCAATTGTGTAATATTTTGAACTTTCTTTGTCATTGCCTTTCTTTGGGATTGGAATGAAAATTGACCTTTTCCATTCCTGTGACTATAGCTAACTTTTCCAAATTTACTGGCATATTGATTGCAACACTTTAAAAGCATCACTTGAGTGCATATCATAAGAAAGAAAGTTATGACCAACCTAGATAGTATATTGAAAAGCAGAGACTTTACTTTGCCAACAAAGGTCCGTCTAGTCAAGGCTATGGTTTTTCCAATGGCCATGTATGGATGTAAGAGTTGGACTGTGAAAAAAGCTGAGCACCGAACAATTGATGTTTTTGAACTATGGTGTTGGAGATGACTTTTGAGAGACCCTTGAACTGCAAGAACATTCAACCAGTCCATCCTAAAGGAGATCAGTCCTGAGTGTTCTTTGGAAGGAATGATGCTAAAGGTGAAACTCCAATACTTTGGCTACCTCATGCAAAGAGTTGACTCACTGGAAAAGACCCTGACACTGGGAGGGATTGAAGGCAGGGGGAAAAGGGGACGACAGAGGATGAGATGGCTGGATGGCATCACCGACTGGATGGACATGAGTTTGAGTGAACTCCGGGAGTTGGTGATGGACAGCGAGGCCTGGCTTGCTGCAATTCAAGAGGTCGCAAAGAGTCAGACACAACTGAGCGACTGAACTGAACTGAACTGATGACTTTCAAAAATTTGAATTTAAATTATTTATTTAGCTAGGGCTCCAAATTAATTTTGCAATCTCTAAATCAAACACATCTGAAACATTTCAATACTATGTTCTATTTTTAGACTTTTCCACATCTCAAGAGAAATTGACACCTTATGAAGTAGTGAGTTTTCATTTACTATAGTTAAATAAAGGATCTCCCACATTCATCTTGTTCCTTTCAGCCCTAGTCTATGATTAGTAGGGATGTGACCAAGCAGAACTGTATCCCTAGGCTACACTAAAGGAACTGCTACTCCTTACTACATCGCCACATCGTTCCTATTTTAAGATAGGATCATCAACACTTCCATTTCATTACCACTGGTTTACTTTATGTTTTGCTGACACTGCTAAACATAAAAGAGTCTTGGTATTATAGCAATGCAAAAAATTATCTTTATCACTTCAGTTATTAAAACTGTTATATTAAAATAAAAATCCTACACAATAGAAGTTCTTCCTCTTTCATCAAATAATTTTAATATAAAAATGCAAAATCTTTGTTTTAATCCACTTAAATATATCTTTCTTTAAAAAAAAAAAAGACCACAGATTAAATGCACATTTCACTAAAATTGCATTCAGACATTCTTAAAAGACACAGCACCACAAGCCATCCCAAGATGCCCCAGTGTTCGATTTTGTGAGTTAATCAGTCATACATTTAACACTATAGAAACATGAGGCTGCAAAGAACCACTATGTGTCAACACAGACCTGCTACCACACATATTCAGAAACTGCATTTTGTATAAAGGGAAATATAATTTACTAGGGAATACGTATGTGAAAGCAAGTACTTTAAATTACGGTAATTTTAAAGAGATAAAAAATTGTGCAAAATTGTTTATTAAGAAACATTTTTCCAAAGTTACAGAAGCCTATAAGCAAGCAGTCCTATCTTTGCCTACATCTGTCAGCTCTATTCATAACTCAAAGTTCTGATTCAAACTGAAAGCAAGCATCTGAGATACATAAGTAGATAAATTTTATCAAAGTATTTTCTGTCACATCCTATTATGGTGATTCTGCTACTACATAGATTCTACCATGTATCAGGTAAAGTAACAAGATATCTCAGAAGTAACAATGGAACACAACTAACAGTATTGCTCATTCACTGTGACAACACTTGCTTTTAGCAGAGTTACCCCAAGGTTGCACTTTCTATTTATATGACACAAATATATTGGCTTTTGTTGTAACATTCCTTTCTCTCTATAGTGTTGTAATAATCTGTGTTGTATTGCTTGCTTTCATGTGATATTATATACAGATAATATTATTTATATTTGGTATATATTTGTATCAAACTCTTCACTTTGGATTTATTTTCCTGATGACATGGAAACTATTTCAAAGCTATCACTTATTTAGAACATTTGAAATCTTCCAGGATCCTGAAGCATTTACAAATATGAGAATATGTCCCTATAACTATCACACAATTGTACTCATCTCACACACTAGTAAAGTAATGCTCAAAATTCTCCAAGCCAGGCTTCAGCAATACATCAGTTGTGAACTTCCAGATGTTCAAGTTGGTTTTAGAAAAGGCAGAGGAACCAGAGATCAAACTGCCAACATCCACTGGACTATTAAAAAAGGAAAAGAGTTCCAGAAAAACATCTATTTCTGCTTTATTGACTATGCCAAAACCTTTGACTGTGTGGATCACAAGAAACTGTGGAAAATTCTGAAAGAGATGGGAATACCAGAGCACCTGATCTGCCTTTTGAGGAACCTGTATGCAGGTCAGGAAGTAACAAGGATATTCACTAAAATCTTAAAAGTATTATTCTACCTATATTTCTACCTAATGTTATAAAACTCCAAAATCAGTACATAATTTTTACAAGCCTTTTCTGCTTCTAGGATGGTACTCTCCTTAAGCTTGATGTAATATTTTTGTTTCAGTAATTTACTATTTAGTTTGAATTGAACACTCTACATTATTATTTCTAAATGAAGTTTCCCAACAAAGCTAGGAAACTATATTTTCTCTTTTGTTGTTGTTGAAGGACTGGCCTCAGAAGACAATTTGTTCATTCAACAAGTGTTGGACGAGGATCAGCAAATATGCCAGTTTACAAAGTAGTTATAAGTGAACATGTACTGAGTTCTCAGACTAGTGGTTCATGCATGTGTATGTGCTAAGTCGCTTCAGTTGCGCCTGACTCTTTGTGACCTTATGGACCATAGCCTGCCAGGCTTCACTGTCCATGGGCTTCTTCAGGTGAGAATACTGGAGTGGGTTGCCATGCCCTCCTCCAGAGACTGGTGGTAAAGACTGGCATATAAACAGATTAGTCACAGTATAAATGATGTTTACTATGAAGAGGTGTACATTTAGTGCTTCAAATCATCCACCTCTGTGTGAGTCAAAGAAGCCTCACAGTAGATAATGGCACTTAAGATGATACTCAAAGGCAGTCTGCCAGGTAGAGAGGGAAACTGAATCTAAAAAGAAAAATAGCACAGCAGAAGGCACAGTTTAAGAAAATGACCATTTGTTAATGGGCAAAAAAGGTATAATGACATAATGTTTACAGGGGAGAAGACAAGGGTATGACAGGGCAACACACTGAAGAAAGGTAAAGATCACCAGACCAGGAAGAGGTCTATTTGCCAGATTCAGGAATTTTTATTTACTGTTTTAAGCTACTGGAGACTATAAATTATCTTTCTAGAAGTACCTAAAGTGGGAGATGGTTAACACAAGGAAACATCAGAGCCAGGAAGCCCAAAAAGATAAATACTAGGTAGGACAAGGTTAGAAGGGAAGAAGAGTGTTAGCTGCTCAGTAGTATCTGACTCTTTGTGACCCCATGGGTTGTCCCTCACCAGGTTCCTCTGTCCATGGAATTCTCCAGGCAAGAATACCGGAGGGGGTATCTATTCCTTTCTCCAAGAGATCTTCCCAGCCCAGGGATCAAATCCTAGTCTCCTGCACTGCAAGCAGATTCTTTACCATCTGAGCCACCAGGGAAGTGCAGACCAAGAGGGGGGTGTGTGTGTGTATGTGTGTGTGTGTGTGTGTGTGCGTGTTAGTAACTCACTCAGTCGTGTCTGATTCTTTGTCACCGCATGGCCTGTAGCCCGCCAGGCTCCTCTGTCCATAGGATTCTTCAGGCAAGAATACTGGAGTGGGTTGCCATTTCTTTCTCCAGGGGATCTTCATGACTCAGGGATCCAACCTATGTTGGATTGCAGGCAGAGTCTTCACTGTCTGAGCCACTGGGGAAGCCCAGAGCAAAGGGTCACAAAAGCCCAGTGAGTTCAACTCTGGCAGTGATGCTGAAAGTGGAAAATTGCAGAGGCTGAGAGAAAGTGGAGAAGTGCAGTGCCTGAGAGACTCTGCTGAGTTACAGCTGGTCAAGGACAGGGTAAAGAGCAGTGCCAGCCCTCTTGCATGTTTCTGTGGCTGAAATATCTAAAGAGCCACCTGATATGTCCTGTATAAGTTTATGAAGCAGTGCTATTTGGAAATATAAAACCTTCACTTTGAACCATATTCTCAGTTTTGCTTTTCCTGCTGGATACTCTACTCAGTTAACAGCCATCACAGTTAGCAGAAGTAATTTCCTATCTTTAGAGAAACCCCAGTTAATTGAGATTATGTCTCTCTATTACATTATCCTCAGCAACTGTAGGAGATAATCTTCTTTCTTTCGATGAGAATAAGACTAGGTCACTTTAACATATAGTCTCCTGCCAAAATTCCAAAAAAGATGAAAAATGTAGGGTCCTTCCATTCAGGAATTCTTAAGTAGCCAGGAGAGTATAATAAGAATTCAGACTTGAATGCAAAGTAATACGTAGTTAAATAATTAGTCTAGTAAACAGACATTCTGGTTTTGTGAAGGGCAATTGCCATAGAAATCTTGCTGCAAAGTTGAAGGCCAATGTGAGTTTATAGCAAGTTTGGTGCACAGACCACAAATGTGACCAGACAAGAAACACATTTTTCCAGTGTTGAATCACTTTTCTCAAAATGAATTCATGCATAAGCTAATTCATTCCATCAACACATTTTTAAGTAACTGCTTCCTCTTCATGTTCACTGGGCTGAAAATTTGAACAGGGTAGACATGGCTCTTGGCTCTCCTGGAGACCACATCCCACTAGGGAGGACAGACACAAACAAGCAAAAGCAACAAATACACAAATACAACTATTACAGCTTGTGAAAAGGCTGTGAATACAAAGAAGAAGATCCTTTTGACCACATTTTAGCACAAAGGATAGAGAGGTGAGGACACAGACAACAAAACCTCAAGTGATCTGCTCTCTGCCTGTCTGGCAGTTCATCTTTTCCAAGATACTGAGTCCATCCAGAGGAAAACTAATTTATTTAGTCAACAAATCTTCATTGAATTCTTATTAATCACCAAGTTCTTAACACTGGGAAACCTGATATGAATTATTCTCACATACTAGATAGGGCGTCCAATTGTGCTAATTCCTCTTCTTTGATGCAATCCTTACTATAAATGCAACAGTTATACAATTTATTTTAAAAGTTTCATTTTCTGTGTGACAGATGAAAAAGAAAAAGGGAATAAAACACTCACTTAAGTGCAAGGTCATCGGTAAAAGTGTAATTTAAAAGCATATCAAACAAGATAAGATACAGGAAAACACATTGTCCCCACCTTATTTAGCAAGAGGTAAAAGATTCATTGTTATGAGAGAACAAATGGTCAGAGTTTAACATAGCCAGCACTAGAAAATCTCTTATTTAAATATACTTCAGGGAATTCCCAGGCAGTCCAGTGGTTGGGACTCTGTGTGTCCACTACAAGAGGCACAGGTTCATTCCTGGTCAGGAAACTGAGATCCCTCAAGCCTTGTGCCATCACTAAAATAAACAAACAAATACATAAACTTCAGGTTTGCTGCTGCTGCTGTTGCTGCTGCCACTGCTACTGCTAAGTCGCTTCAGTCGTGTCTGACTCTGTGTGACCCCATAGACAGCAGCTCACCAGGCTCCGCCGTCCCTGGAATTCTCCAGGCAAGAACACTGGAGTGGGTTGTTATTTCATTCTCCAGTGCATGAAAGTGAAAAGTGAAAGTGAAGTCACTGAGTTGTGTCCAACTCTCAGTGGTCCCATGGACTGTAGCCCACCAGACTCCTCCATCTTGGGACTTTCCAGGCAAGAGTTCTGGAGTGGGGTGCCACTGCCTTCTCCATCAACATTAAAAATAAAATCAAAATTCAAAGTAATAATGAGAAAATAAAGAGTATTTTCAAATGTAATAAAATAGTTTTCATTCTTTTTTTGAGTATTCTATTTAATTAATTTATTTACTGTGGTTGTGTTGAGCCTTTATTGATGCAGGCAAGTCTTCTCTAGTTACAGGGAGCAGGGGCTTTTTATTGTGATGGCTGTGGAGCCTGGGATGTGGCATGTAGGATCTTCCCAGATCAGGGATTGAACTCGTGTCTCCTGCATTGGCAGTCAGACTCCCAGCCAGTGAACCACCAAGGAAGTCCAAATGTACTAAAATTGCTTTAAGATAGAGTTATAAGAATAGTTTCTTGTAGTATTATACAAAGCAGCTGCATGAGATCAATGTCAGGAATCAAAGAGGAATGACACGTCTATAAGAATAAAGAAAACACAATATTATAGTTTAGCCAATTTATATTGCTATTTTTATCTTCTTTTCTATATACATTATTTATTCAAATTTATCTTACTATCTAACAATTGCATGATTCAGCAGTTGTATGACTTCCATAAGTAAGCCAATGTTCTATCTTCTTCTACTAAGATTAAGATCAATGGGATGTGTGAATTTTGTTTAAACACTTCATTTTCCAATTTACATGGTTTCTAACCTATTCTGAAGTCTTTCAAAGTATGTAAGTGGAGCACTCTGTACAACTACTACCAAAGTGAAAATTAGATAACCAGTGCTTTAATTGAAAGAAATAAGATACATCTCATAAATATTGCAAAAGGAAAATTCATGCAAAATAAAATAAGAACTAATCATAAGGAAAGTATAGAACTGTTATTGTTAAAGTGAAGTCACTCAGTCATTTCCGACTCTTTGTGACGCCATGGACTATAGCCTACCAAGCTCCTCCATTCATAGGATTTTCCAGGCAAGAGTACTGGAGTGGGTTGCCGTTTCCTTCTCCAGGGGATCTTCCTGACCCTGGGATAGAACTCAGGTCTCCCACATTATAGACAGATGCTTTACCATCTG
Source organism: Madoqua kirkii (assembly GCA_006408675.1). Taxonomy (NCBI): domain Eukaryota; kingdom Metazoa; phylum Chordata; class Mammalia; order Artiodactyla; family Bovidae; genus Madoqua; species Madoqua kirkii. Next base: position 15,028 of record SJYC01140271.1, read on the forward strand.
AGCCACTAGGGAAATCTTTATTGTTAGTACATACTCAAAAAGTAAAGAGAAAAAAGAACTGGAATTAGATATCTCTGAGCTTATTTAGACAAGAGGGTATTTTTTAATGGATTAATGGCAATGAAGAAGCAAAGAAGACAATAGAAGAAAAAGAAAGGGAAGAAAAGATTAAAGCATCAACAGGACTATCAATACTCATATCTGGATTTCATTAAACTGTCAAAGAAAAAAATTCCATGCTTCTCCTTGAAGCTGGTTAGACAGATTATCCTTTTTTGGGGGGTGGGGGTGGAAAAATGGGGGCACTTTGTGGCCTGTGGTATCTTAGTTCCCTGAAGGGATAAAACCTTTCCCCCTTGCCATGCTGCACTGGAACCATGGAATCCTAAATGTAATACCGAGGAAGTACTAGTAAGGTGGATTTTTTCAGGTCTGTCACAGGGAGTTACAAGGATCATTGCAAAGGGATTTTACAGTGGGGGAGAGACATCGGGCTCAATTCTGAATACAGCACAGGGAAACGGGGACTTAGAAGCATGGAACAGGATGGAGGCCAGTGGATGGGAAGTTTCTAAGAGGAAACACCAAAGATAAGGAGGATTTTGGCTAAACAGACCTAGGATCCTTGCTGACCAGTGTACTCAGACTATACCTGGGGGATGGTGAAAATGAAGAACTTGATTAGGTATTAAGGGTGATCAGATATTGAGGGAAGGGTGATAGCTAACCTGACTTATCAAGGTTCTTGCTAAAATTTTAGATTTTACAAGGAAGTGAATAAGTGGACCTAGGAGAAAATTCAGAAGCCTGACTGAATTGTGTGTGTCAAGCAAAGCATTTTTGTTAAACCAATGAGAATATAACATTTTTTTTTTAATTTGAGAATTATATTTTTCACATAGAAAAAGTACAAAATAAAAGAAGATAAAGTAACTCTCGTTGCTGTTTTAGTTGCTAAGCAGCATGCCACTCTTTTGCAACATTATGGCTTGGAGCCCTCCAGGCTCCTGTGTCCTGGAATTTCCCAGGCAAGAATACTGGACTGGGTTTTCATTTTCTTCTCCAGGGGATCTTCCTGACTCTGGGACTGAACTCCTGGCAAGTGGATTCTTTACCATTGTACCACCTGGGAAGCCCATAAAGTACCTCTAGCTATTAAGGAAAATATTGTAATTTTAGAATGAGTAGTTATTTCCTCACGACCTCAGAGTCTTAAAATCTGTCCTTAAAATGTGAGGAGTTAAATGAAGTCAAAGTGAACAGAAGAACGTGGCTACCTGAATTCACTGAAGGGAAGAGAAGTTAGGCTTAGATGAGCCAAAGCCAACTTGCATTTTCCATCTGAGTGTGCCTGCTGGGATGCACTGTGATCATAACTGCCACACTATAAAGGAGGTAGCACTAATGGTGAGTTTCAGGAGGTGGTGTTTTGGTTCTTGTTATAAGAAAGGTCTAAGTGAAAACTCTAAACTCTAATGTTTCAAAATGTTATAACTTTGACCAAATTATTTAAGCTCTGGTCATTAGTTTCATGGGGCTTTCCAGGTGGTTCTACTCATAAAGAACCCACCTGCCAATTCAGGAGACATAAGAGATGCAGGTTCAATCCCTGGGTCAGGAAGATCCCCTGGAGGAGTGTGTGGCACTCCAGTATTCTTAACTGGAGCATCGTCATGGACAGAGGAGCCTGGCAGGCTATGGTCCATAGGGTCACCAGAGTTGGACATGGCTGAAGCTACTTAACACGCACGCACACATTCACTTCATAATATGCAAACAGGACCAAAGCATACTTTATAAGATTTTATGAAGATTAAAATATGATGTAGGTAAAGGCCTTAGTATATTCTCAGAAATCAGTTAAAACTAAATAATCACATTAGCTAATACTCTAAAAAATTATTAGAATGGTACTAGTCTCACATACAGTACACAATAAAATAATAGTTCACTCTTTTAGCTCATTAATAATTTATACTAAGAAATAGAAAGACTATACATTGTTGTGCTGTTTAAAAAAAAAAAAAAAGGCTAGATAAGAAGGCCAAAGGAGAAATTAATGACAAAGGAGCAGAAATCGTCTAGATGTTAATCACAGGCTTCATATTGGGCCAGGGCATGTCAAAGGATAATGAGAGTCAGGTAGCAGCATTCACATCAAATGCTAAGTCAATACTGTTAGGCAATTCCTTGATAAAAATATTATGGAATACTTGAATGTGTGTGGTAGGCAGTTACTTTATAAAACAAAACAAACATGGTTACCAGGGGATGTGGAGTTGGGAAGGGTTAAATTGAGATTTTAGGATTGACATATACATACTACTTTATATAAAATATAAATGAGATGATTTCTATTTTAATATAAAATAATAGATCATTATATATGATTATGATAATAGAATATATATATAATATAGATGATTAATAAGGACCTACTGTATAGCACAAGGAACTCTAGTCAATAGTTTGTAATGACTTATATGGGAAAAGAATCTTAAAAAGAGTGGATATATGTACATGTATAACTGATTCACTTTGCTGTACACCTGAAACTAATACAATACTGTAAATCTATTATATTCCTATAAAATTTTTTAAAAGACTATATCCTAGAATTTAGTTGATTCTAGGGTTTTAGGAATGTGTTAATATAAACAGAAATACAAAGAGCATAATAATGAACATAAAGATATGATGTCAAACAATTGTATAGCTTTTATTATGCATGCCATGACATAATGGGCATGCTATTGCAAAAAATAAACAAAGCTAATGTACCATTTCTATGAAAATACCTCTATCTCTGGACACCTCAATTTTTATGACTGCAAAGTGATCACTACCTGGAGAAAGGTTACCAAAATTCACATATTAGCATCAAGCTCTACTAGAATCTCAAATTTCCCCAAAAGCAGCCTTCAGCAATTGTTAGAGGAATGCCAAATGCTTTGACAGTCAGTATTTGGAATGCCTTGTCAAAAGTAATTCTGGTCCATAGTGCAATCTCTTCAAGAAGCTCCTGGGTAAGTTAGGATGTCTGGGCTTGGATAAAACAGACTTAAAATCCAGTTTTTACTGGCAAACATGAGGTTGTTTTGCAGATTTTGCTATAGGGTATCCAGGTCTATTACAGAAATGCCCTTTGAACAAGTAAGTAAGATGCTTAAGCCTCAATATAAATTGTCCATTCAACTGATATTAAGTATTCAATTCATAACAGCACTCAGCCATACATATACATGTATCCATTCTCCCCTAAACTCCCTTCCTGTCCAGGCAACCACATAACACTGAGCAGATTTCCCTGATCTATACCGTAGGTCCTTGTTGGTTACTGGTTTTAAGTACAGCAATGTGCACATGACTTCCCAAACTCTCTAGCTATCTTTCCCCTGTGGCAACTATAAGTTTGTCCTCTATGTTCAACTACAGTCATTTTTAAGATTTTTTTACATTTGTTTCAAAGTGCTACTTATCTCCACACTAATAAATTTAATTTAGCAGAATAATAATAACAAAGTATGATATACAAATCCTTTAAACACACTTTAAACCTTAGAATTAGCATTTAACCACTGCCTCATACACACAGAGAAACCAATCCTTTTGGAATTTGGTTGCACTTGCTTCATCTCATAAATGAAATTGAGGAAGTCAAATCTGTTAAATTAATTGGGGAAGAAGGGATAACTGTAACTGTCACAGGCTAGGTTCACAGGGAAAAACACTTGGGAGACCAAAACAGCACACACAATATTCTCAAAAGAGTAAAAGTGATCAGTAATGGTTAGAAGGAGGAGCTGAGACACTGTAGGTATAGCAGCAGCCTCAGTCAGCCTAATTGGGAGCTCTGGAGTTAGAATGAGATTTCCAAAGTTAGGCAAAAATAGCCCAATTCTTTTACTGATCAGTTATTAGGAATGAAAGACCAGGGAAGGGCTATGGCCCTTGGCAAAGTGGCCCTATTTAGCTGAGACAATTTATAAAGAGGAGGACAGCTGAATACTATCCGTCAATAGCACTCTTAATAGTTATGGGAACAACTCTCTCATCAGAGAAGAATCTAGATGGTGTATCACACAGTCATCACAACTTCACTGTATCGATTCATGTTACCTTGATGTTCATTTGCATTTATTCTGGTCTTTAATTATAAATAGCAGTAAAGAAATTATATTTTTATTCATATAGCTCTTGAAGATTATGGTTTACATAGATATTGGAAAGACTCTCTTTTTAAATTTTTTAATCATAATGCTTTCTTTTATAAGAAAAAGAAAGCCATTAGTTTCTAAATACATATCCAGTACCTTCATTCAGTTCATTCATTCTTCTCTTTCTTGCTTTTCACTCTTGTCATTGAGTGCTTGGTTTATTTATTTTTAGTCTTTCTTCTGTAATGAACATTCTGAAAGATAATTTTATCTTGAACTCAGATCTTACTAACACTATTGGTTTTATTTTATTTTCATTTTTTAAATTTTATTTTTACTTTATTTTACTTTACAATACTGTATTGGTTTTGCCTTACATTGACATGAATCCGTCATGGGGAATCCACCACGGGTGTATACGAGCTCCCAATCCTGAACCCCCCTCCCACCTCCCACCTCCCACCTCATATCATCTCTCTGGATTAGTTTCATTTTAAAAATATTTTCACTTAAAATATTCTGCAACTTCAATTTTATCTTTTTATTAATTCAAGAATATTCCAGAAGATTAAAGTTTTTTTAATTTGTTTAATATTTTTGCAATTATTTTGCTTATCAA
>SJYC01140272.1:0-10087 GCA_006408675.1 Madoqua kirkii
TTAGTTGTTTATTTTAGCACTTGCATTTTAAGTCACATTGGCTTTTAATATTTTTCAGTGTTTACTATAGGCACCTTCTTATTTTACAAATGTGACTCTAACTTCTGAATATAGAAAAATTTCCACCTCCTTCATTAACACGTTTTAAATCTGACCTTGTTTCTCTATTCATTTTGGAGTATTTCTTGCTATTGCATTAGAGAATCTCTCATTGAGAAAGAAGGAAAAGAAGAGCATAATAAAGAGAAGCAAAAATATGAAAGGAAAAAAAACTAAAATTCTATTTATGGAGTGAAGATAGAAATGACTATGTTTCCATAAAATACCTTTCATGAGCAAAACAGATTTGCAGTAATATTTAGTGCAACACTCCAACGTCAATATGCTTTTTTTCCTATAATCGTTACTACACCTATTAAATATATGAAGATTCCATTGAAATAAACACTGAGTATTAGTTGGAAGGACTGATGCTCAAACTGAAGCTCCAATACTTTGGCCACCTAATGCGAAGAGCCGGCTCATTGGAAAAGATCTTAATGCTGGGAAAGATTGAGGGCAGGAAAAGAATGGGGTGACAGAGGATAAGATGGTTGGATAGCACCACTGACTCATTGACATGAGTTTGAGGAAGCCTGTGCTGTAGTCCACTGGGTCTCAAAGAATCAACACCACTTAGGGTCTGAACAAATTTGTAATACTTAAAGAACAAATTTATGTTTCTTTAAGTTTGGGGTGGGACAGATTTAGATTTGTTAACAGGAATATTTAGTATTAAATCCTTCATACCAACACTGCTGTGGTGCTTGCTTGAAGTCTGCTTGAAGCCATCATTAGAAAGTACAAGGACTGTGACATTGTGAACACAATACCACAATTCTCCATTTAAAAAAAAATGCCAAAGCATTCCATGCATTTGCTATAATCTCTGTATGGATATTTCATGTAAACAACTGTAATTTCTCCCATGACAAGACTGAGGGGATCTAATATCTACTATGGGATAATTTGTTAGATGTTAATGTGGAAGACATGAGTCTGATCCAAAGAGGAAAGGAAAGTTTCTGACTTTTCCAAGGCTAAAAGGTGAAAGAGAGGGAAAATATTTATAAATAGATACTTGGATCCTAAGGAAAATAAACCTTGTCTGATTAAAATAAAGTCAAAGCAGTAATAAAAGACCATGTCCATTAAAGCAGAAACTATCCATTTATTTATGACAAGACTCCAAAAGGAAAGCACAGTGTTGAGCTGCTGGTGATCAACCTTCCCACACATGTGTAGATTGAAGCCATAAATTACAATCCTTTCCATTCATGCATGGAAGAAATGTGCTAATGTGCTATATTAAATATAATATAAGCTTAATTGCTTTAATGACTAATAGGATTCTAGAAAAAACTTCATCAGCCATAGAAAGGGTATGAAATCCATAAGTCTCTATTTTACCTCTAAAATGTTGAATAAGTAAACCTTAGTAAGTTATATCAGAGAAGGCAATGGCACCACACTCCAGTACTCTTGCCCGGAAAGTCCCACCATGGACAGAGGAGCCTGGTGGGCAGCAGTCCATGGAGTCGCGAAGAGTCAGACATGACTGAGCGACTTCACTTTCACTTTTCACTTTCATGCATTGGAGAAGGAAATGGCAACCCACTCAAGTATTCTTGCCAGGAGAATCGCAGGGACGGGAAGCCTGGTGGGCTGTCGCACAGAGTCGGACACGACAGAAGCGACTTAGCAGTAGCAGTAGTAAGTTATATAACATTTGTTTTAAAATATAACTGTCTTTAAACCATAAAAAATACTTTAAAACAAGAAAACAAGTCACTGTTTATTAAAACAATTAGATTTTGTGCTAAGACTGAGGAGATAGAGGTGAATAAGACCAGATCTTTGAACTCATAAACATAACATTATAGCTTTTATGACTACTGTGTTCTATTTTATACCTAAGTATTTTTCTTGCATCCTCTACTTAACTGTAAACTCATCTGGTCATAGGCCGTATGTTCATTGCTGAGGATATCACTGTTTTTGCCATGATCTTTTACATGAAATCATGTATTTAGTAGAATGAATTAATGTATATGAAAATGAATGAATGTATAGTATTTTAACATAATTCTATATAATATATATTGGAAATTATGTTTTATCTTCTACAAAGATGACTAAAATCCTCAAATGTTTGCTATTCAAAGGAAAGAAAAATTTATGACTAATTTAAAGAAAACCAATACAAATAAATATTCATTTATTATCAAACGTGAGATGCTATTTAAAATGTTACATAAAATTACTTAATATAAGACATAACAACTATACACAATGCATTGGGAATAAACAGTGCAATTACTTAAATCTAAATCAATGAATCAGTATTTCTTACAAAAAGCTTCTTGATGAGGATGAAGGAGGAGAGTAAAAGAGCCAGCTTAAAACTAAATATCAAAAAAAGTAAGATCACGGCATCTGGCCCAATTACTGCATGGCAAACAGAAGGGGAAAAGGTGGAACTAATGACAGATTTCCTCTTCTAGGGCTCTAAAATCACTGTGGATGGTGACTGCAGCCATGAAATCAGAAGATGATTGCTTCTCGGCAGGAAAGTTATGAGAAACCTAGACAGTGTGTTGAATAGCAGAGACATTACTCTGGCAACAAAGGCCTGGGTAGTCAAGGCTATGGTCTTCCCAGTGGTCACATACAGTTGTGAGAGCTGGACCACAAAGGAGGCAGAGTGCCAAAGAATTGATGCCTTTGAACTGTGGTGCTGAAGAAGCCTCCCGAAAATCCCTTGGACAGCAAGGAGATCTTAAGGAAAACTAGTCAGTCTTAAGGAAAATCCTGAGAGGTCATTGGAAAGACTGAGCTGAAGCTGAAGCTCCAGTATTTCAGTCATCTGATGCAAACAGTCAACTCATTGGAAAAGCCCCTGATGCTGGGAAAGATTGAGGGAAGAAGGAGAAGACAGTGTCAGAGGATGAGATGGCTGGATGGCATAACTGATGCAATGGATATGAACTTGGGCAAACTTCATAGAGACAATGAGGGACAGAGAGGCCTGGCATGCTGCAGTCCATGGGGTCACAGAGAGTTGAACAAGACTGAGTGACTGAACAACAACATAGTGTTGTTACATTCTACATGCTGTTGTTTCATTCTACATATTGTGACTGAGCTATGGGGAAATAATTCAGCTATAAGGTCCAGTGCTTGAGGAATCAAATAAGCTCTCCTAACTAAGAGCAAGTGTTCCAGGTTATAATTCAGGAAAGTGGAGCAGTATGGAGAAGTGAAAAGTCGTTATTCTGGGGCATCTGGGCTCAGTCAGCATTGGGAACGAGTCAGGCATTGCAATGAATAAAAGTATGCAGAGTACTCAAATTTCAGCTGGATGAATTGGGAAAGAAGGGAAAAATCCACTCACTCATTTTTTTTTTAAATCACTGAATAGACATATAATGAATATCTATTATAAGCCAAACACTGTGCTTTGTGCTGAATTTTCAAACATGGTCCCTGCTTTCATGGAGTTTATAGTCTAGCTATTCAAATAAACAGATAACCTAAAAGGAGTATGCAATGGCATAATTGCTAGGCAATTGTGATATTGGAAGAAAACTTTGCATGGGCCGCCAAAAGAGTTAATATATACTGTGACCATACAGCAGTCTGTATAAAAATTGAGCTTGGGAATTTAAGTTGAAAAATGTATAGAAATTTATATAGGTTCTTAAAAATGAGCATTATCATTCTATATGAAGGGATATAATTATTTGATTAAAATTAAATTGTATAATTTGCCAGATTATAAGAAAATGGTACTTATAATTAATGCAACAAATATTAGATGGGTTTTTATTGCAACAATTAAGAGTTGTCTTTTTAATGCTGACATAAACTGCCTTACAGTAATAATACTCAGGAAAGAGTATTTCAATACATCATTAATATGCTTTTATTAATAATACCTGGGAATACATTATGTTTAATATAATACAACTGAATTACATATAAAATCATTTTTAGAATTATTATAAAAATGTTTCTGCACAAAGTAAAACATTTTAAGAACTGAACTGAATAACTTTTTATTCATATATACTCTTTAGGTATACAGAAGTAGAGTTCTCAGAAGAAACTTTTCACCCTGTTCCAGTCCCTTTTCACATATTCAGCAATATACATACCAACTGAACACTTTTTCTGGTGTCTATATGCTACTTTGGAAATTTCTCAAAGATTTTTACCATTTACTACTCTGTTACTACTCATTACTCAATTCTGTTGATTCTATTGCCCATGTTTAACTCTATTCCTGGGCTCCCAGACTTTGTCTAGGTAAAAATTAGTATCAACTGTATGAGTTTTAAATGTTTGCAATACCTAAAGAAAAGATCTCAGTATCTCCCATTCATTACCAAGATGTTTCTCATTCCCAAAGACTGCTCCTAATGGTTTTCTGCATGAAGGAGAGAGAACTAAGCAGAATCCTTTACTTCTTTAAATATTATAAAATATTTCTTACTTAAAACATATAAAAATGCATAATAATTACAGGAAATATTTTTGTAATTAACTATTTAAAGTTGTCCTATAGCCATCCATCACTTGTCCTATAGCTACCACTTGTCCTATAGCCTTATGAACTCAAGGCTATGGTTTTTCCAGTGGTCATATATGGATGTGAGAGTTGGACTGTGAAGAAAGCTGAGTGCCGAAGAATTGATGCTTTTGAACTGTGGTGTTGGAGAAGACTCCTCAGAGTCTCTTGGACTGCAAGGAGATCCAACAAGTTCATTCTGAAGGAGATCAGCCATGGGTGTTCTTTGGAGGGAATGATGCTAAAGCTGAAGCTCTAGTACTTTCGCTACCTCTTCTGAAGAGGTGACTCACTGGAAAAGACTCTGATGCTGGGAGGGATTGGGGGCAGGAGAAAAAGTGGGTGACAGAGGATGAAATGGCTGAATGGCATCACAGACTCAACGGATGTGAGTTTGAGTGAACTCTAGGAGTTGGTGATGGACAGGGAGGCCTGGTGTGCTGCGATTCATGGGGTCTAAAAGAGTTGGACACGACTGAGTGACTGACCTGAACTGACCTGACTGAACATAGAGTAGCTATGATGTAGCAACTGGTTACAAATAGCAGGGTTTTAAAAATGGCCATTAGATCAAACACCATTCAAAGAGATAGTCTCAAAATTTTAACATCTTCCACTCTTAAAAAAATTTTTCAAAATAAAATTTTAAAAAGAATTTCAAATGTGAAAGCAAGACTTTAAACCAACATCTGATGTTGAAGCTGAAACTCCAATATTTTGGCCACCTGATATGAAAAGCTGACTCATTTGAAAATACCCTGATGCAGGGAAAGATTGAGGTTAGGGGGAGAATGAGAAGACAGAGGATGAGTTGGTTGGATGGCATCACCAACTCGATGGACATGGGTTTGGGTGGACTCTGGGAGTTGGTGATGGACAGGGAGGCCTGGTGTGCTGCGGTTCATTGGTTTGCAAAGAGTCAGACATGACTAAGTGACTGAACTGAACTGAACTGAACTGAACTGAAACCAGCATCAGCTGACTCTATAGAATATAACTAATGACCCCACTGAAATAATAAAGGGAATATATTTCAAAAACTCTATGACTTATTTATAATTTGTTACAATGAAATGAATTTAACAAAAGTGTATTTTTTGAACTATTTAAATATATCCATTTTCTGCAAGGAGATCCAACAAGTTCATTCTGAAGGAGATCAGCCATGGGTGTTCTTTGGAGGGAATGATGCTAAAGCTGAAGCTCTAGTACTTTCGCTACCTCTTCTGAAGAGGTGACTCACTGGAAAAGACTCTGATGCTGGGAGGGATTGGGGGCAGGAGAAAAAGTGGGTGACAGAGGATGAAATGGCTGAATGGCATCACAGACTCAACGGATGTGAGTTTGAGTGAACTCTAGGAGTTGGTGATGGACAGGGAGGCCTGGTGTGCTGCGATTCATGGGGTCTAAAAGAGTTGGACACGACTGAGTGACTGACCTGAACTGACCTGACTGAACATAGAGTAGCTATGATGTAGCAACTGGTTACAAATAGCAGGGTTTTAAAAATGGCCATTAGATCAAACACCATTCAAAGAGATAGTCTCAAAATTTTAACATCTTCCACTCTTAAAAAAATTTTTCAAAATAAAATTTTAAAAAGAATTTCAAATGTGAAAGCAAGACTTTAAACCAACATCTGATGTTGAAGCTGAAACTCCAATATTTTGGCCACCTGATATGAAAAGCTGACTCATTTGAAAATACCCTGATGCAGGGAAAGATTGAGGTTAGGGGGAGAATGAGAAGACAGAGGATGAGTTGGTTGGATGGCATCACCAACTCGATGGACATGGGTTTGGGTGGACTCTGGGAGTTGGTGATGGACAGGGAGGCCTGGTGTGCTGCGGTTCATTGGTTTGCAAAGAGTCAGACATGACTAAGTGACTGAACTGAACTGAACTGAACTGAACTGAAACCAGCATCAGCTGACTCTATAGAATATAACTAATGACCCCACTGAAATAATAAAGGGAATATATTTCAAAAACTCTATGACTTATTTATAATTTGTTACAATGAAATGAATTTAACAAAAGTGTATTTTTTGAACTATTTAAATATATCCATTTAAACTTTGAGAAAGAGCTTATGGTTGCTGAGGGGAAGTTTGAGGGGAAGGGATAGTTAGGGACTTTGGGATGGATATGCACACACTGTTATATTTAAAACGGATAATCAACAAGGACCTACTGTATGTCACAGGGAACTCTGCTCAATGTTATGTTGCAGCCTGGATGGGAAGGCGGCTTGGCGAAGAATGGATACGTGAAAACATATGGCTGAGTCCCTTTGCTGTTCATCTGAAATCATCACAAAATATTTTGGTAATTAGCTATACTCCAATACAAAATAAAAAGTGAAAATATGTATACATATATATGTATATATATCCATTTAAGAACCAAAGTTGTATTTCTTTAATAGTCTTTGAGGAAATCTTTATACAAACATTATAAATGTCACTGTTTTTGAAAAAGAATTGTCATTATAATCCTCAACTATCATCACAAGAAAATATAAAGATTCTTCATTTGGCATTAAGGCAGGTATGTAAGAATGATTTTCTAGAGTTAATGGCCTCAGATCAGTAAGCTTTTTGCTCTTGTGTTTATATTTTACAGTTCTCTCTCCCATCCCTTACTATCAGACTGTCAGTGTATTCCTATCATTTTACTTTGATTTCGAGTAAAATAATAATTTTTCTTGAAATATTAATGTGACATACTTTTAATTGTTTGGGGGCAATCTCCCACACTTTTCTGGGGTTTTAGACAAGCAAGTCAGCCAAAAAAAGCTTCCTGATGAATGAAGTGTCACTGTACTTAACTAATGTTACCAAGCCCCATCTGGTTAATCCTATAAGAGATATAAAAAAATAGAATGAAATGTTTTACTTCTACCATTGACTGTATTTAAAAATCAATTTCATAAATATAATGAAAATTATACATTATCTAAATATGTAGTTTTGTCTTAACATTAAAACTGAAATACTGGAACCCTTGGTTTCACAAGTTAACATCATTTTGACATCATTATTTCAACTCAGATGTAGTTCTACTTCATTTGTTTCTGTTATTAAAATAAGCCATAAGCCAGTCCTAGGTTCCTCTATTCTTTTGATTAATCTGGGTTTCTCATATTTCCTATCAGTAAATCTCTTTGGCCTGATTCAATGCAGCATTATCCTTCATTAGGGAGTCGGATTTCATGCTATCAGAGAACACTGTGGTAGAAAGAGACCTTAGAGATCATTTGCCCAGTCCTTTTATTTTAGAGATTAAAAAGGGATTTTAGAAAGATGCTGCTTTTTGAAAAACCTCTTTTGTTCTGATTAAAGTTTATCCTTTTCTGGTACACTTAAATAATTTTCTTATATCTTCTTTACATAAACAATCTCACTATTATATAAGGCCAGCTAACTGGTATTGTACTTCAATCAGGCATTACAAGGTTGAGGAAAGAAAGAAAATAACATTTTTTGTTGTTTTAAACTTCACACACTATAATACATAAATTACATCTACATGTTATAGTTTTGCCCTAAAGTTCTCAATTATGACCAAATAATTCCTATCACATCTTATCTCTTCTTTATCCATTTTATATTTCATGTTTTGATGAAGGGAGAAAGATACCTGGGAAATCCTTTTAGTGGCATTTCTGAGAATAAAAGTACATTTCAGTATTTTTTCTGATCATTAAAAATAATGCAAAATATCAGGAATAAAAGAATATAACATAAATATAGTGACTCAGTATGTCACCATCCAGAGATTGAATATCTTGAGGCATTTCTATTTTGTCTTTTTGCTGTACATTTTTCCCCATATGCATACTATGTATGTATTTCAATTTAGGAGCCTGGATACTTTCTTAAAAGACAATTTACCTTTTGTTGTTGTTGTTGTTGTCCGTATATAACACACCAAGGATCAGCTGGCAACTAAAATCTCAATAATTTTTACTTCTGTTTCTATCATTAATTCATAGCTCAACTCAAGCAGAAGGGGAGTTACTTAGAAAAAGTAAAAGAAAACTACACCCCATTTTAATCCTGGAAAAACTGTAGAAATTAGGAGAAATGCTTTGCTGAAAAAAGCAGTAGGAATTTTCTCCCCTGACTACCTATTCAATCACTGGTAGAGGGTAATGCAAAGCATGTTGTAAATAATGTAATGTTAAATGAGATAGAAAGGAGAGAACCTTTGAAATTTAGCTTTCTAAATTTTTGACTTAAAAATTTACTTTAAATTTTTTTTACTTTAAAAACTCCCCCACCCCAGGACATCTGCCTTGGTGTGGCCAGGTGATACCTGTCACACTATGGGCTAATAGCACTGGCTGACCTCTACAGAGTGCTGAAGAGAAGGGAAGTGAACAAAAGGGAGATGGCTGAGAAGTCTTCAGTACCCCATCTAAAATAATTCAAATTCACCTACAGGATGTGTGGAGAGCAAGAAGAAAAATTATTGCCCTTTATTATTGTCAAAGACTAACACAAAGTTCCTTTATCCTCAAAACTGTGGAAAAAAAGAAAAAAACAACTTCCACCCTCCTGTTCATATGGGATGATGATGATTTTAAGGGTGGGAAGATAATTTGAGAAACTGAAAAAGGACAGAAATGGTATGGACCTAACAGAAGTAGAAGACATTAAAAAGAGGTGGCAAAAATACACGGAAGAACTATACAGAAAACATCTTCATCACCCAGATAATCATGATGATGTGATCACCAATCTAGAGCCAGACATCTTGGAATGTGAAGTCAAGTGGGCCTTAGAAAGCATCACTACGAACAAAGCTAGTGGAGGTGATGGAATTCCAGTGGAGCTATTTCAAATCCTGAAAGATGATGTTGTGAAAGTGCTGCACTCAATATGCCAGCAAATTTGGAAAACTCAGCAGTGGCCACAGGACTGGAGAAGGTCAGTTTTATTCCAATTCCAAAGAAAGGCAATGCCAAAGAATGCTCAAACTATCGCACAATTGCTCTCGTCGTATCACATGCTAGTAAAGTAATGCTCAAAATTCTCCAAGCCAGGCTTCAGGAATACATGAACCCTGAACTCCCTGATGCTCAAGCTAAATTTAGAAAAGGCAGAGGAACCAGAGATCAAATTGCCAGCATCCACTGGATCATGGAAAAAGCAAGAGAGTTCCAGAAAAATATCTATTTTCCCTTTACTGACTGTGCCAAAGCCTTTGACTGTGTGGATCATGATAAACTGTGGAAAATTCTGAAAGAGATGGGAATAAAAGACCACATGACCTGCTTCTTGAGAAATCTGTATTCAGGTCAGGAAGCAACAGTTAGAACTGAACATGGAACAACAGACTGGTTCCAAATAGGAAAAGGAGTACGTCAAGGCTGTATATTGTCACCCTGCTTATTTAACTTCTATGTAGAGTACATCATGAGAAACGCTGGACTGGAAGAAACACAAGCTGGAATCAAGATTGCCGGGAGAAA
>SJYC01140274.1:0-56888 GCA_006408675.1 Madoqua kirkii
ATATATATATATATGGATATATGTATCTGAATCCCTTTGTGGTATGTCTGAAAATAACACAACATTGTAAATCAACTATACTTTACCAAAAAAAGAAGTCCTGGCTTCTAGCTCTGCCTCAGTTTCAGTGATTTGAGGCAAATTACTTCCTTTTTCTAGACCTCATTGACCTTGTCTATAAAATAAGAGGATTGAATCACATAATTTCTCTGGTTTTATGTGGTGTCAATATTTTATGACTCATGAATCAAGTGAAAATTCACCTGTTAATAAGATAAACAGGTGATCTTATTTTCTTCCCTTGTTTTCGTTAGAAAGCATGACAATAACTACGTTCTTGAAATTTACACAGTCATAACATAATCTTCTATACAATCTGTAAACACCTTGGATTTGAAACATAATTTTGATAAATATGTATCCATGTACCCTGGTAGCCCAGTGGTGAAGAATCTGTCTGTCAATGCAGGAGACACAAGTTTGATCCCAGGGTCAGGAAGATCCCCTGAGAAAGGAAATGGTAAGCCATTCCAGCATTCTTGCCTGTGAAAACCTATGGACAGAGGAGCCTTGTGGGCTATAGTCCATGGAGTCGTGACAGTCGGACATGACTGAGTGACTCTACAACCACCACCACCCTGTGGTTATTCTGCACTTTGGTGAATCCTACCCGTTCCAGAATTCCAAGTGTGTGAAGTCACTCAGTCATGTCTGTCTCATGGACTGTAGCCTGCCAAGTTCCTTTGTCCATGGGATTTTCCAGGCAAGAATACTGGAGTGGGTGACCGTTTCCTTCTCCAGGGGATCTTCCCAATCCAGCGATTGAACCCTAGGTTCCCACACTGCAGGCAGGCTCTTTACCATATGAGCCACGAGGGAAGCCCCTTCCAGAATTCCAAAGAATTAGCCATTTCCTGATGTCCAGTTGGCTGTGAGTATCCTTGAACAGCATCCTTCTGAACTGACCTTTTATAGTAGCTGCTTTTACAGAAAGATAATGTTCCAGCAATAATTAAATATACTGGTTTCTCTCCCCTATATTCAACCAGAGTTTATATTCCAAGTCTTTATCGCAGGTGTTTCAAATGTCTCACATTTGTAAATGTGCTCTATTTTGTCCATATTTCCTTTCATGCCGCTGATGAGACTGTACTGGATCCTGTTCTGTGTTCCTGGGGGAAAACAGGGAGCTCGTAGTTCGTGATTAGTGAGCAAAGACAGACAAGCCCAGGGCTGCCGCTTGAGCTGTCTGCTGCTCCCTCACTGTCTCTTCCTATTATATTCCACTTGGGCTCTGAAGGATGTTTACCAGAGCCACACTCCTTGGACCCCTGTCATTCGTGTGTCTTTTCTCACCTTCAACATGATCTGGACTGGCGTTTTCATTTGTTAAAAACAACAAGGACATTCACTGGGAAACTTCTGCTGGAATCCATTCAGGTCATCATAGCTATTTGTTCTCTGTCATAAACTATAATTCTCCATTTCCCTTATCCCCACGTCAAGGGAGTCGGTGGTTTATGGTGGACAGTCAGTGGAATTTGAGTGAACAGTGGAATATTTCAAACAACTGAGAGATTCTGTAGCAGGTTGTAGCACTAAGAACAAAACATAAAACCTTCTTGTTCTCCATCACAGTTTGGCAGTACAAGAAGAAATGGGCTTCCCAAACAGCATGAAGGATTTAGAATTTGTGGTTATACCTGTGAAAACAGTTCCTCTGAGGAAAGAAAGCAAATCAGGGGATTGGGTTAATAAGGAATTTCCTTTATATGATTAAAGTGGCCCAGGGTCTGTCTAATTGGTCTCAATCTGGGGTTGGTATGGAAGTCAGAGATTTTTTCAGACTTCTGTTTAACAGGAACATGAAACGCAGGTGTGGTGCTGTCATGAAGGCATGAATGACCGAGAGAGAGAAATATCTGAAGCGCAAGACATGTAGAACTGTAAACAAAAAGATTTGGAAAGAGAATGGGAGCGACGGGAATGCCTCCATATATTCAGACATGAAGGAGAATACAAATGCAAGGCAACAAGCGAAAGATGTATGATCCTAGGTGTTTCAACTGTAGTGTTGACATTGTTGTAAAGTGATTTTTCTAATAGCTAAATGGTCGTAAAATCAAGGGTGGTGTTGAAATATTCCACGCTTTGATTACTGTTGCTGTTGTTGATCACTCACTCCCAGAAATCATGATAATCAAATTGGCTTCATTTTCAAGATGCCACTGACCTGACCTTCTTTCTTACTGAGAGGGTCACAGAAGTGCCTTCGAAGCAGGGCTCCTGGTTGAGGCCCCACAATGGAAAGAACCAGACAGGTGGTCACTTCTGAAGAGAAGCGTAAAGATGAAAGAATGAATGTCAGCAGCTTCTTAGACACTGAATGGGGGAATGGGGTTGAGATCATATGGCTTTTTCCCTATGGAAACAGTTTCCTCAAAATAGGGAAAGTTTCACATTTTCCCTGGACACAAATCCAGCAAGCATGTACTGTATATGGGTGCTTTACCTCTCAAGAGGGAATGAGCAGTCTTTGTTCTGAGCTCCAAGGGCATCACTGGTGAAGCAGCACTCGTGAAGAAGGTGGTCTCTCATCAGAAGTCTTGGAGGCCTCAGGCAGGCACTGAGAGATCTGGGCTGGGAGTTCCTAGATTTAAGCTGCACTTTGAATCCCCACCCAACTCTGGAACATGCCCCCAGTCTACAGTAATAATACTATAGCTCAGGTGTGGAACATTCCTCCTGGGACATCAGGATTCATGCTAGTAATTTTCCTGAGTGTTTTGTGTGTTCATAGTTACAGAGGGTCAGGAGACTTCTGTTGTTCAGTGGCTCAGTCATGTCCCAGTCTTTGCGATCCTGTGGACTCTAGCCCTCCAGGCTCCTCTGTCCATGGAATTTCCCAGGCAGC
Source organism: Madoqua kirkii (assembly GCA_006408675.1). NCBI lineage: Eukaryota > Metazoa > Chordata > Mammalia > Artiodactyla > Bovidae > Madoqua > Madoqua kirkii. The sequence continues at coordinate 2,915 of SJYC01140274.1, forward strand.
AATACTGGAGTGGGTTGCCATTTCCTTCTCCAGGAGGTCTTCCCAACCCAGGGATGGAACTCATGTCTCCTATATTGGCAGGTGGGTTCTTTTATCACTGTGCCACCTGGGAACCCTCAGGAGAATTTACATGTTGAAAAAAAGCGACTTGAGAGCTACTCCCATTGAATGTGGAACTAGTGGCCATGCTCTCTTTCCCTCCATCCTCACTTTCACTGCTTGTATTTTCCTTCGAGATGAGTGGGGAAAGTGATCGGAAGTGTGAGTCTGGTTCATCAGGCCGAGCACGTGACTTGGGCCTGAGCAACTCGAACTGTAAATCTCAGTACTGCAGGGGCTCTGCAGTGCCTTGGGTATGAGGGTGAGGGCTAAGACAGTGATGTTAGCACAGCTGGCATCCTGCTCAGCCCCACAAATCCATCGCTCCTGCTGGACCGAGGGAGGGCAGCAGGACAGGAGCACACGACTCTCTCACAGCCCTGGGCAGGCTGGACCAACTGGCCATGGTGCCTTTGGGGGAACTCCAAGAAAATCAAGGAGGAATCTTGATGGCTAAAAACTTGAGGACATGATTCTCGAAAGGTTCCTAAGACTTCAAAGCCCTAGAACTCAAATTTGAGGTGAAACTGATTCAGAGGTCTTTCAGGACTGTTCTTGAGTTCTTAGTGAGTTTGAGGTCAGCATCAGCTGGGGTGGGTAGGTGTTGTAGCACTAGCCCTGATCTAAGTTGATGCCCTTGATGCCTAACTCAGAAACAGCATGGAGCCTTGGACAAACACAGTGAGGGATTATTTGCTTTTTCCAGGAAGATGCATGGGAAAAACAGAAATCATTCTTATCTGTCTGAATATGGTTTTTCCTTTATAACTGCATTTGTGTTGACGTGGGTTTGTGGAGGTGACATAACCAGGGAATTATTCGGCTCCTTGGTTATGAAACTGTGAATGAACACAGCGTTACCTTAGACAAATGAAGTCCAAAGCAATCTCTTCTCCTTTTCCCATCTCTGGAGATGTCCAGAGAATATAGAGAGGAGTAAAATATTTCTTTAGCCCTCTTTGACAAAACAGGCTTCAAGGAGCACATGAAAAGATCTCTCTGACAGTTCAGGTCTGGTTGAAGATTTAGAAGCAACAAACAAACATCAAAACTACAGTGGGTTCTTGGAGTATGAACTTGACGGCACCAAAACCTGTATTTGCCCCCGGAAAGTGGCATTTGGCCCTAGCACTTTGAAGAGCATGGAAGCCAAGGAAACAGTTTCACTGTAGATATACAGTGAAGAGGTATAAACCAGACCTCTGACATGACTTTAGCTCCTTTAGCATCAATTTCTTGTATTCCAGATGATCAACTGAACTCAGAGGAAAAGAAAAGAGAAAGCAGCGGAGGAACAGGACAACCTTCAACAGCAGTCAGCTGCAGGCTTTGGAGCGTGTCTTTGAGCGGACACACTACCCAGATGCGTTTGTGCGAGAAGACCTCGCCCGCCGGGTGAACCTCACTGAGGCCAGAGTGCAGGTAACTAGAGTACTCCCTGCCTCAAAGGCACATCTCTGAAGACTGTTGAAAAACACCACTTGTAGATTTCAGACCAGGGCTGATAGTAAGAAGGATCATAAATGGGCAGCATGAGGACAGAATCAGTTTCTGATTGTGTTTCTTTTGGCAGAAGCATATTCTAAAAATTCAAAGGGAAGGCCTTTCAGTAGCGCAGAATATGCCTTGGTCTCACTCCTCTCACTGTTTCCCACCCTTCCAGATTCATGTTATAAACATTGTCCATCAGAGCATTTGACTCTGCACCTTCCCCGCCACCTTGCCCCAGCTTTCAACTTGAGCAGTCAGGTGGTCAAAGAGATGAACTCTCTCTCTCCCACCTTAGTTTTCCTCCCCAGACTTTGGGAATGTCCAAATATTCAAGAAACATATTTATAGTGATGGACATGGATGGTAGTAGGGAATGAACACATCAAAGACCTTGAACTTAGAAACTGCATTAAGAGCACATTTAAGTACGTGATTTTGTATTTCCGTGAAGTGAAGAAGGGTAAGTGTATATAAAACAAGGTGAAGAGAGAATAGTAATTCTTTCAAATATTAATGCCATGACTCATCAACTACAGGCCAGGCATCTAGAAATAATACAATCTGTGATTAGGAATAATAATGATGATAATAATAACTAATATGAGTTGAGCCCTTATATGTCAACCAGTGTCCTTATTTACATAACTCATCTGTCTAATCCTCACCCCAATTCAGCGAGGTGGATAATATTATTCATCTGACAGATACGGAAACTGAGACTCAGAGGTTAAAGGATTGTGTATAACGTGACACAGCTAGGAAGGGGCTGAACTAGAATTTGAAGACACATATGCAGATGTAGAGTTATGTTTTTAAGAATTACAGTAGATTTTCAATAAATACATAAATACAAGTCTGCTGGCTACATGCTTTTTCAAGCAGTGCTTTGCTATCTCTGCTCAGAGTCCAGATTTAATTATCTTCCATATTGCTAGAGGTAGGCTTGTCTTCCCTAATAAATTATTGTTTGTAAATCTGTGTTCAGTCTGAGATTGAAGAATTTCTTTTTGAAAAATACTTTTTTAAAAATTTATTTACTTGTGGTTCTGCTGGGTCTTCACTGCTGTGCAGGCTTTTCTCTAGGTGCAGAGAGCGGGGCCTACTCTTCATAGCAGGGCATGGGTTTTTCATTGCGGTGGCTTTTCTTGTTGGGGAGCATGGGCTCTAGAGCGCAGACTCAGTAGCTGCGGTGCATGGGCCTAGTTGCTCTGCAGCATGTAGGATCTTCCTGGACCACAGATCAAACCCATGTCTCCTACTTTGATAGGTGGAATCTTCATCCCTGAGTCACCAGGGTAGGCCCTGGGCTTGAAGGATTTCTTTCTGCAAATGATAACTCTTGATGGGGGACTTGGGCTAGGGTGTGGGAGGGTGTGGAGGCTAGGAACTGTATGCAGAACCCTATACTGTGAGAGATATTTGTTGAGTTGAGGGAGAGGGTCTGAGAGGTTGCCTCAGCCTGAAGACAGTGTGCAGGCATTGTCCCTGTAAAATGAGGATTTCACCTAGAAGTCCTCCCCAGGAGAAAAAAAAAAAAGTGTCTTTAACAAAAGGGGTAAATTGCCTGGGCACTGTGGTACCCCTAAGGGTAGGTTAGGGAAAGGCAGATGTGAGGATGCTGTTGTTACTATGGGAGTCTCGGGGTAAGTTGCCTGGGTACTGTGGTACCCCTAAGGATAGGTTAGGGAAAGGCAGATGTGAGGATGCTGTTGTTACTATGGGAGTCTCTCAGGGCTCAGGTGAGAGTGGTCCACAGGCACAAGCTCAGCTCTGCTGTCTCCATCCTGTGGTCCACAGCATAACTCTGAGGTCTGTCTTCCCACATCCTTTCCCCCATGCTGCTCACCACGGATCTCCAAACACGTTCCCTGTTTCTACTCTTAAATCCTTTCTTCTCTCCTTCAAAACCCATATTTTTTTTTATGCCCCAGGCTTGGCCTACAATGGCATAATAAATAATTTTAGGTCAATAACTCACAATGCCTGAAAGTACCACTTTTGCCATGGTGATTTTAATTTTAAACAAGGGAACCTGAACAGGGCAATGCTGGGCATTAACAAAAAAAGGTGAAAGAGCAATTTTGGATTAGGGAGCTAAATTGGTCCCATCACAATAAGCAAATGACTTTCTTATATGTTGAAACTATTTTATCTTCTTCCTTTTCCATCCTAGTATGTTCTAAAGTCTTTTAGAATTGTGAACATTTCCCATGTAAGCAGGACAAAATTCTCCCTTTGTGACTTTATTCTTCCTCCATGAAGATTTACCCTTTGCCAGTCTGAACCACTGCCTCTGAATCTGGCCTTATTTATATTTATGGCCTTTATCACAATGTGACATGTATTATATTGAGTTGTACACAGGCCAACTTCCCCAGCTAGACTGTGAAGTTCTCTTGGATAGAAGCCATATCTTATCATCATTGCAATCTCATTTTTTTCCCTGTCTTTTTTTCCTCTCAAATATTTATCAAGCATCTGTTATTCCCTTGGAACTGGTTTGGGTTCGCTGGGGATAAATAATACACTGGCTCTTTCCTCAAAGATATTCCAGACTGGGAGCAGAGAAGACAAATGTGCAGATCATACTATTATCAGAGCATAAGATGATTCCTACACTAAAGGAATGTTCAAGAACTAGTGATAGATCAGAGGAAGGAATGATTAAATCTGCCTGGGGAAAAAGAGAAAATATGAACATTGAGTAGTCATTCTATGCCAAGTCTCACAACAACCTGTGAGTTGGTATTATCATCTTTATTTGATTCTGAGACAAAGGATCAGAGGCATATATAACTATCCAAGGACAAATCTTTAAGTCACAGAGCCAGTATTTTTCTTTAATGTTAGTTTTTAAAGTCACGTTCCTTCCACTCTAACATTTCACAAAGAAAGTGATATTCGAGTTAAATCTTAAAAAAGCATGTCTTTGGCACCTGTATAAAAGGGGAGAATACTTCAGACAGACAGAACATTCAGTGTGAATACATATAGGTGGGAAAATAGCCAAATACATTTGGGAGTCTTAACTCCAGAGTAAGATATGAAATGATGAAGCACCGGTGCATGAGGGCCAAGTGATACAGAATGTGGCTGAATCAATGGACAATGAGCTAATTCTTGAACAGTCTTTGTTCTAGAATAAAGATAAGATATTATCTTTGATATGTTTGATAAAACATTTTGATTTTATTCTGTGGGTGACAGAGAGTCAGTGGATGATAGAAAGCTAAAGAGAAGCATGAATATAATTATATTTGCATTTGAAATAACTCTAATAGGAATGTGAAGGACACCTTAGAAAGAAAACAGCTGAAGCCAGAAAAGATTCTTCCTCTGCTGATTTGCACCCTGGCCTTCAATGGGGCACCAATCACATGGTATTCTATGTGAATGTTGCCAGCTAGCGCATGAAATTGTCTTACTCTGCACTATAGGATTTCTTTCTCCCACACCTTGTCATGCCTTTCCAGAACTGTACCTAAAACTCATGTACTGCTGTCTTTCAAATTTACATGTCTATCTTCTTTTAGTAGATTGTGAGCTGCTTATGAGCAGAGAGTAAGTCTCATCTCTCCATCCCAGTATTTAGGCCAGGAACTAGAGTGCAGTCTCCAAAAAGACTGTGAATGAATAAATGAAGAAATAAAATTCCACAGCAGTATAGAAGACTTGTAAGATCATGAGTCAGATGTTCTTGAGCTCAAAAATTCAGCCATTTATTACTTCTGTGAACTTCAACAGAGTCCATCTCATTGAGATGGTTTTCTCAACTCTGAAATAGAAATAATAACACCTAATTGTGGAATTGTCGTAACTGTGAAAAATGTAGGTAACATGTTTATATAAATTCCTAGTCCTAGTAGCACTTATAAATGGTAGAGTTTTTATTAGCTGTTGTCAATGGTATCAGTGCTGCCCATTTCCTTGGAAGCCTGCAATTAAATATACTCCCGAACCAGCTTCCAACTTTCAGTATCTGAATTTCTGTTCCACAAGTTTCTTTCTAGAACTTTAGGAGACATGCCAGAAGTGTTAGAACATTAATAACCAGTGACTGACGGGAGCCAACTCTTTCACCCCCCCACCCCCCAGTGGGAGGTGGGTGCCCTGTGTGTTATCCTTAGGGTCCCTCAAGGATTAAGCTCCCACAGGCAGAGCTGGTTCAGTAGCACACCAGTTAGAGGTTGCTTTTCCTCTGTTGCTTCCTCCCTCTTCTGTGGTTATTCCTTTCACCTCCCAGATAAACTATTGGCTTCTGAAATCCTTAATGCAGGGTCTACTTCTGGGAAGATGGGAGATTTTCTTTAAATATCCAATAAGTATCATAAAAGCAGATGATGTTTCTGCCCTTTGAAGAACTTTGAAGAAACTTTAAAACTGTCATTATACCTGTGACAGAAGTCTGGGGGAGATTTTTCTTTTTTATTATAATTCCGAGAGGAATTATAATCCACAATCTGCTGTCAAATGGGTTCGTAATGGATCTCATATCTGGTGGCTTGATCATTAGAAGCACCTCTTAGTGTTTGTTCTTAATAGCCCTGGAACATGGCCCACTGGGGAAGGATTATGGCATGCTTTCTAGGAAGAATTCCATGCTTAGCCTATATCTTCCTTGGGGAGGTATTGTATGGTAAAAATCAACCAGGAGTTTACTCATGGAACCTCTCCTTTGTTTTCCTCTCCCTCCTCATACCCTTCTCTCCTGACAATCTTCCAGGTGTGGTTTCAGAACCGAAGAGCCAAATTCCGCAGGAATGAGAGAGCCATGCTGGCCAATAAAAATGCTTCCCTCCTCAAATCCTACTCAGGAGACGTGACTGCTGTGGAGCAGCCCATCGTACCTCGTCCTGCTCCAAGACCCACTGATTATCTCTCCTGGGGGACGGCCCTCCGTACAGGTGAATGACTGGCCCACTCTCCCTCCACCTCCACACATTTCTCAGCGGTTGGTCACATTCAAAGCTGCTTGTGCAGCTGGCTGACATTTCTTACTGGGTTAACCTCTTCAGAGACATTCAACTTGCTGACATCCCCAGATTTTCACAGGAGATCACTAGTTGCCCCAGGAGCAGGGTCTGGGGCAGAAGAGAGAGGGGCAGGCCAACAGCAGTCTCCTCTTGGACTCAGGAACTCTTGCAAAGGTTTCAAAGATGGGGAAGAATCTAAAAGAAAAAATCGTTAAGCTATGCCCAGAGTCCCTCTTGCAATCATTCTGGAACAAAACTTTATTCCATTTCCAAATTGGACAGATCGGTTCAATTATGCTCAAGTAGGAATTTAACACGTAAGGCTCTAAGTGTAGGACCAAAGGCAAACTTCACCATAAAACTGATGTGGAATGAAAAGAAGTAAGGAAGGGGAAAAAGAAGGAGAGAGACAGAGAGAGAAGGGAAAAAACCCAAGATCATTCAGATCACTCTAATGGCCATAGTTCTTTATTAATAGGTGGGAATGTCTTATGATCCAAGATGCTTTCCTATTCTATTGCTAGTTCTTGTCAACTTATTTGAAGTTCTTTTGGGGTTAGTTTGTGTGGGTTTAAAAAATATATATATGAAAGCAGTGTATAATTTTTACTAAATTTTTATATTTAAAAGGTGAAAAATATGAAGGAAGCAAATAACATAATATTATTTCAATTGCTTGGAAAAGCTTTTAACTTTCATTGATTATGCTGTTCAGAAAAAAAAAAAAAAACAGACCAATGCCAGAGGGAAGCTGAAACACATGAGCCTAATGCATTGTCATCAGTCTGAAGTGTTTGAACCTAAGCCTGAGTACTCTTAGAAACCAGGTCAAGGCTCTGTGTTCTCTGGTCAATTGCAGCAGAGGAAGAAGTATTTACAAACCACTTACTATGCTTCTGTTTACCTTTTTATTGTTAAGGTTAATTAAGAGTTTAAAGAGAGGTTTTAAACTAAGTGTAAGAGATTATCTCCCAGTTGATGCTGAGTTCCTGATGTGAAATGCAACATTAGTGAAATGCAGATAGTTTCCAATTTGATCTCTCTAATTAAAGCAAAAACCTTACCTAAATATTCTTTCTGTTTGAAATCAGTTCCTTGAAAGAAACGCCATAAATGCATTTGGAAATTTCTTTTAAATTCCCCATTATGAAATTAGCCTGAATTGCTTTGGTCTATGCTTAGGAAATTGGAAATTACTATTGCTCTTAGATATAGTATGCTTTGCTAATTTCAAAAGATTAGTCCTACTTGTGTGTCCTTTTTAAAATTTAGACTCCTCTCCCAAAGGATTTACTGAAAAATATATTTTGCAGACCATTGTAAAATCACATATTCTTTAAATTTTTAAATAAGTGAAAGGTTGCTTTGGTGTTTTGTTTTTGTTTTTGTTTTGTTTTGATAAATATCGGTTGCTCATAGACTCATTAAATGGTTTGGGAAATGGATGTGGATCAGGGCTTGAAGTCTCTGGTTTAAATTTGGTCACAACCAGGAACTTTAGCTCCTTTTCATTTATTCCTGGATCCTAGTAAGGAATTTTTTTTAGCAGCTGTAATAACCCAGATGGCTGTCATGTGGTCCTTACCAGTGAGAGACGGAGGGCAGTATCCTGCATAGTGGGGATGAAAACCTTAATATTGGACTAGATTACTTGGACCTCAGCAGAAGTTCAAATCCCATGCCTGCATTATACATACTAGATGTGTATAAGAGACAGCTGCTTATGAGCAGAGAGTAAGTCTCATCTCTCCATCCCAGTATTTAGGCCAGGAACTAGAGTGCAGTCTCCACAGTAATTTAATCAACAATTATGTTTTTGACCCAGTGTTGATGAAGTGTTTATATTTTGATTAATTTCAAAAAGTGGCAAAAAATTATCTTGTTCTTTAAAGATATTTCTGCTGTGTTTAGAGCCAAAATACTCATTATGATCTCACATTTGAAGCTTGGTAGGAAATATAAGTGTTATTAAGGAAATATTAAAGAAAACCAAGTGATGAAAAGCAAAGGAAATGATAGATCTTTTGTGTTATGGAAAATTAACTCGCTATTTCTGTTGGTACTATTATGTCAAATTAGTTATCTCACATGTGACATTCATTAAAAAGCATTTCTCTTGGTAATCCTTGGATGCTCCTGTGTGGCAGCTTTGTCCTTGATCTGGTTCCAAAGAAGAGACTGAACACTTGCCCGAATTTAAGCCTTCGGCATGCAGAGTTAGAGCCAGGGCTCATGAATCCTGTTTCTGTCTAATGTATTAGGCCATATAACCCTACTTTCGTTTGCAGTAAATCTTACTCTACTGAAAGCAGTAAAAAGAGTAAGACTGGAAAGCTACATAAGCTGCCTGTTTGATTCAGGGTTTGTCTCAGATGTGGGAAGCACATGGACCTGCCACTGAGGTCCATGTTCTGGAGTGTGTGGGCATTCCCTGGCATGAATGAGACATGCAACCCAGGGGCTGTGAGGAGACAGTTTTGCCAGAGGGGACAGTTTGCTGACTTCCACAGCTTTCCCCTGGAAGAAGAGAGGAGGAAACCAAGTCTCAAAGCAGATAGCTTGCGTATGGTCAGAATTATAACATGGGACACAGCCAACACATTTTTTTTTTCTGGGTGTCTTTTATATCCAGAGTGGTGGTTGTATAATTAATCATCCAACTGGGACACTTGTGAGAGTAAAAGGGGGGTGCTATTAATAATGACACAAGGACAACAGGCCTAAACTGGGATTGTCCCTGGCAAACTGAGACATATGGTTCACTCTATTTATAGCATGTCCTGACCTCCTTCATTACCTTGATGATATTAGAGGTGATGATGTCAGGCAGGCAACTGAGTCGCCCAGAGTAGCAAAGTAGTCCCCAACTGGACCCTACTGTCTTGGCAGGTGTTTTCTTTATCTACTCAAAGCCAGTTGAAAGAAGCTTGCCTTCAGCACCCATACTCACTGCTTTGCTCAGAACTGTTTCCTTAGGCAGATGAAAGCACACACAAGCACCAGTGTTATTTAGACTCCTTGACTTGTTCAGTTTTGCCTCTTGGGCAGCAGTGATTTACCAAGTCCTGGACTTTTGACTGTTGTTTTGAATGAAGTAGTCAAGAAACCTTTCCTCAGGGACATCCTTTCCTGTGAAAGATAGTAAAGAATGGTCTGGCTCTGCAGTACTGGTGTGGAGTGCCATTTCCAGAGGGAGGGCTGGGCTTCAAAGGAAACGAATGACAAGTGAAAGAGAGGCCAGTGATCCTTATCCACGATCTCCCTCCCCCAACCTTCTCCTCCTCCTCCCCTCATTTGATCGTGGTCACAGTGCTGCCTGACATCTGCTGAACGCATTTGGCTCATTTCTCCCTTTCACACTTTCAAAAATAGATCCTCCTCCCTCCCAAGATGTTGTTTACACGAGGGGCTTCATAACGGATTCTAACGGAAGACACTGAAAAGGTAACTTGTCAGAGGGGGAAGAGGGTGGCTGTTGGGGGTAGGGTGTAAGTGGGAATTAAGTATGTTCAAGAAAGTGGGGCTTACAGTCCTAGAAATGAAAGCAGTGAGGTCTTCCAGTAGGAAGTACTATTGGAAACCAGAGCTGCAAGAAAAATACGTCCATAGAGTTCAAGGTAGCCTGATAGCCTAGAGAAGTACTCTTCAAGGATTACTTGGCATATGAATCACCTGGGATCATGTTACAGTGCAGACTCAGATTCAGTACGTCTAGGGCAAGACCTGGGAATTGTACGTCTAACATGCTTCCACGTGATGCCCAGGCTGTAGACACTTGGTACCTGCTTTGAATAGTGAGGCTTTAGAGGATATAGGACGGAGGTCAGAAGAACTATGTTCTTGTCCTGGCTCTTGTTGCTTTTCAGGCCAGTTGAGTCATGGATCTCTTATGTGCCTTATATCTAAGATTGAGCTAGTAAGAATTTCCCTATTATATATCACACAGGGGCGTTTGGAACCTATGGTTAAGCAACGTGCATTTCAGAAAGAAAAACAAAAATCACTGCGATAGCAGAAAGATGCAAGACTTCATATATAAAACATTTTCAGAGGAAAAATGTTTACAATGGCAGATGGATCACTGAACATGCAGTGCAAACTGAAGTCTTAGTAATGAAATATGGTCCAAATGTGTCTACTTTAAGAGCTAAATGCACATTTAAAAGATCAACTTCTGAGTTCTAAAAAGAGAAGTTGGAAATGATTACTTAAAGTACAAAAGATCACTTCCCAAAGGATTTATCGGGTCTCTCTTTAAAAGTTTAAATTCCCCTAGGAAAACTCATATTGAATTTTATTAGATGGAAGCACATAAACCTCTGTTGTTCTTGCACTGACAACAGAACAAACCCAAGAGATGATCTCCAGCCTTTACACATCACAAACAGACTCACAAAAACCTCAAGCTCTATAGCCTTTGGAAAAATCTGAGAATCCCTAGGATCTCAGAAGGACACACAGACTTCTTGGGCTGACAAATCTGTCTTTGGGGTGAATTTTTCCATAGTTTCTTATCATTTGTCCAGAAGGATCAAATAGAAGACAGAGCTGAAAACTGAGTCAGGTATTATCCACCCCCACCCTCAGCTCTCCTTAATTGTTTTGTGATTGGTGGGATTGCATTCTGGGTGACTAGAAAGCAGAATGGGAGATGTTCATCAGCTTCCTGGCTTCCATACCATGCATAGTATTTTCCATACTTTCTTTGGTGTTTGACAGCCATTTTAACATATTATTCCTCAGGACACCTCTCAAGGTAGGTTGAAATGATCAAAAATGATTTGTCCCCCAGTGAAAACAGAACTCTAACCCTGCTGGTGGTTAGCATTCTGCTGTCTACGGCTGAGCTCCATCTGTTAGGAATCTCCAAATAAGGAGATGGAAAATTTTCAAGCTTGCTTAAATGTGTCAGCTCTGTGCAAGTTCCAGAGCAGATTTGCTGAATCAACAGATGGGATGCAAGTATTTCTTTTTCATCTCTGATTCCTCAATGCCTTTTATTCATCAGTGTGATTTCTTGGTCACCGACACAAAGAACTTTACATTCTTAAAAACTAAATAGAAATGCTGCTTTGGCCAAAACGCTATAATCCCAGTCTTAGTACTTATCTCGTGTCTCCATCCTGTTAGAGGAATAGGCAGAAGGTAAGATCAACGGGCAAGATCTCGAGGTGTCAGTAAGCAAGCTCTTTGTGTTATCATGTGCTTAATAAATTAATTAGTTTTAATCTCATCTTTTTAGCCCAGGAAGCTAAAAGTTTAGGAAGGCTGTGATCTTAATGGCTCCCCAAATTTGGTTGAAAACAGCTTATTAACCTTATTGATTTCTGTCTTGTGAGAAAACATTTCAAAGTTCTCTCTTTATTTTCCTAACACAGAGCTTCAAAAGTTTTGATGACATGGAAAACAGGTGGTCATGAACAATCTTTCAGATTGGCAGCCACTCAAGGCTTTCTTGCATCTGTTGTTACTTTTGGAAGTGGGTCCTCTTCATCATATTTCTAAGGCCTTTTAAAAGAATGACTAAGCTGCTTTTAGATTAATTTTGTCTTTTCTGACAGTAACATGTCTTGATTAGCACTGGTATGTCAAAGGACTGGTCCCTACTTGCCTAAATGGCACTTTTAATTTAGGTTGAGAGACTAGACTCATGTCAAACTACTGGAGGGAAAACAGACTCATTTTCTTTAGTATTTGCACAAAATATCGCTGAGGTCTCTGCCTATAGAGTTGTGTATTCTAAGCATTTATTTAGAGGCTGTGAATTAAGACAGTCTTACTTCTTATGGCTATGCAATGCTGAAATGTTAGACCAATTTTTGAAAGTTTATAACTTTTCTAAACATTTATCAAGTGAAAATCTTATCACTTATCAAGCATCTAGGATATTGCAAAACTCATTCATTAATAGCAACTGCTTTTTTATTCAGATAGCCTTCTAACTTGAGAGCTACCTATAAGGCATCAATATGGTCTCAAAACACAGTGGTGTCTTTATAAAAGAACCACAGTACAATTAGACAAGAGTGATGTTCCAACTCTGCAAACAAAGCCTGTTGTTTAAGGAAAGGTGTCTCAGTGAAAATCTAGCTTCCCAGGTAAAATACAACTCCAATTTCACTAATTTGGGTTTGAGATGGGAAGTGGATCAACATTCATCTCATCTGGAATATTAACATTTGGCCTGCATTAGAGACAGAGTCTCAATATTTCCAAGAAATGTGTTACCATACTAAGTCTTTAGACTAGAAAACCAGATGACACTAGTAAATTATGAAGTTTACAGCAAAATGGTTGTATAATAGACAAAATTGAAATCACAACTACAATAGACATTTCTAGAAAACAGTAACAGCATCTTCAGCAAACTAATCCCCCACAGTTCTAATTCCCTTTGTCAACTAAGGAAAATAAACCACACCCTTGATTATTAAAGGAAAGAGAGAATCTCTATTAAATGAGACTTCCCTTGTTTAGAATCTCAAAGGATGTCTCAGGAAACTGAGTCAAATTCTTAAAAGCACAGTATTCCATCTTTGCCATATTTCCAGTTTGCCATCAGAGAACCTTTTCTCTTTTTGCTCTTTCATGAAATTTTAGCTTTCTGTTTTCAGAAGCCATTCAATTTTATTCTCAGTATTTAACAAAAAAACAGATAACTCAAAATCCCAACTTATTGCCTGTACATTTAAACTGGTATCCTGTATCATCTTTAGGACTTAATTCTCTCACAGAAATCTGGCTAAGAAAGGCTGATTTGGTTGATTTAATAATATACAACTTAGGTTCATTTCCCAAATCCAGGTGTCTCTTTTCTTAGATTTTTTTGTTTCTTTGAAATCTTAGATTTCAGTATATCCTAGAAATTTCTCAAGTATGTGATTTATGGATTTGCATTTCTTTCTGATAGGGTCTTGAACGGAAGCATGTAATTCATATAGAACTTAAATGATAATACGTAAATGGATTTTGAAAATAAGTGAAACTTCTTGGTAGATTGTAACAACAACAAAAAAAACTTGTCCCATTTTAACAGGTTGTTCTGATTTTTTTTTTTCACTCCTAATTAAAAGAATTGAGACTGTTTTTCAGCTGTTGTCTTTTGGTAGATAGTGGTTGAAGTAATAGTCTCTTCTGTAAATCTAACCTGCACCGATATTTATTCATTTTTTGGTTACTGTTAAAAGCTATTTGTGGTGGATTAAGAATATGTAGTCATCAGCCCCTGCTTGTGATATGTCCCTTCTGATTTTTCTCATTCTAGTAAGATACCAAAATTAATGGGAAAGACTGGTTCCTTAAAATAAAAGTCTGTTGGTAAAATACTTTTAGAAATCATTACTCTCAGCAGGGTGACAGAGATCACTGATTCTGAGCAGTAATCAGTTTAATCATACAGTACCTAGATATTTCTTAGTTACTTATCTATTCACTAAATACTTTCTTGGATGCCAAATATGTGCTAGATACGGTGTTAGCTCTACCTGGAGGCACAGTGGTGAACAAGGCAGACGTGGTGTCTCATCTGTGGAGCTTATAGTTGAGGAATTAAAATAAGTGCTAAAAGGAAAAGTACAAGGTGCTATAGATGAACCTAACTTTGTCTAGACAGTCAAGATCAAGTACCCAGAATGGAGTAAGAGTTTTCATTTTCAAAAATGAAAGAGTGTAGTAGTATTTTGGAACCCTTCCGAGTCTTCCTCCTGCAGTAGGACACCCATATAAACACTCACACACATACCAGTATTATAAGGGTCTTAAATTAAGGATGTATATTTCTAGTAGGACATAATTATAATTTTTAACCCAGTTTTCCTGGGTTAATTGCTAGTAACTGAGCTGAAACAGGCTATTGAGTCTTGACTATAATTCCTGACTCAAAGTCTTGACTACAAGGTGTCCCAAATAAGTATTAATGATATAATCTTCCTATTTGTAGAGTAGCTTTAGTTTTTTTCTCTTTCTGGTCCAACACTTGATCCTCAGAACCACAGACTCCTGTGTGGCTGACAAAATTGCACAGGAATGCAGGCACCAGAAGAGTACATGTCATTCCATTTATAAGTCTGTCCCATTCCAGCCCTCAGTTGAAAGGTATTTTGCTAATCTTAGAAACAACTAGAAATATGTTCATTTAATTAAAATGAGTTGTTCCTTTATATCTATTTAATATCAAGTAATAGATACCTTGCATCCTGGTCTAAGAAATCTTTACTTTTCCTTTTAAAGAAATTCTTGGATGCAATTAACAGAAAGCCACTGATTACAAATTTCTGCCCAGTGGTATTCCTAGGTCTTAATTACAGTCTCTGACTTTGGGTTTTTCTCTGCAATAAGAATAGTCAGAAACAATTACCTCTGAGGTCAGGAATACTGAAACTGAATCATTTGCTAGTTTATATAGGATATTTAAACATTTCCAAAATAATGGACATGGCATGCAGTGTAAGCTGCTCAAGTGCTTTTGAGTAAAAGTTATAAAATCAAGGCCAATAGGGATGGAAACTTCTTGATTCTGCAGTAGTTGGTACCATCAACCAGTGGATCAAGAAAGCCAGAGATGTCATCTTAGGTTGTTTAACTGGTTCTTCAAGGAAACTATTTAATATGGTATTCAGTGATTATCTAAAATGTGTTAAAATTCAAGTCAGCTACCTAGAGTGAGGAAGGCAAAATGCCCTTTAGTTTCTTTTTCCAAATGCCTCCTTCTCTTCCTCCTCGCTCCTAAAAACTAGTGATGTAGGCAGGACAAGATTAAATACTGTTTTAATTGGTCAGGTGATGAAACACCTGTTATCCACCATAAGCAGCTTTCTTCTCTCACCCCAGAAATAAATCATTACTCACTGTATCCAACACAGAAAATACTTCCCCCCTCACCTTGTTCCACTGTCCACTGCTTTCCCCTGCCCTTCAAAACACTGCCACTAAGGACCTTCAGCACACTAAGGGCCTTAGACTGATGAAACCCTGGGGCTGTAAGGGACCGCAGAGGTCATGTAGTCCAACCCGCCTGCGCCCATCCTGAGAGCTGCACCCATCTGGGGCACAGACTTGCAACTTCATGAAACTAATGCCTGTTATTCTCCCTGCTCTCTCCTTTGTCCCTACAGCGCCATGGCTACTTATTCTGCCACATGTGCCAACAATAACCCTGCACAGGGCATCAACATGGCCAACAGCATTGCCAACCTGAGACTGAAGGCCAAGGAATATAGTTTACAGAGGAACCAGGTGCCAACAGTCAACTGAGGAAAAAAAAATAATTAAACAGGCCTAAGAAGAAACCAAAAACCATAAGACACCTATCCTGCTCTGTCATTTCTACATCTGCTGGAAAAAATAAAAACAAACAAACAAACAAAAAAAACAGAACTAAACTATTGGGACCATGGCAGAGAAAAGCAGGAGAGGAGCAAAATGAAAATTAGTTAACAAATGTTCCTCCTCCCTCTGGGATACCACCACCACTTGTTTCTGTGTGTGTTAATTTTGTTTTTCCTTCTATTCATATGCTTTGCTTAATATACTCTGAGCTTCTTCAGTTAAGTTCAGCCCACCCACCCCCATGATTGTATAGGTTTTAAAAGAATCGACAGCAGCCAAAGAAACCATATATGTGTATATATATATTCAGAATCCTTGCCTATAGTCTCCTCAGTGAACCTCAGTGCCTTACCCCATCCTTCTTTCCAGTTCTCTGATTAGAAGCTCTAGGAACTTCTGAAAAGCCAAAGTCTTTCTGAAGAATTGGTGCCAGACATAGTTCCCTTGCTCATTGTCTCCATCTGTGTCGGTCATGGTAAGGTGATTCCATCAGCTGCTCTGGGGGGAAACAAAGCAATTGTATGTAACATCTGGTCACTGGCCTGTCTAATCCAATGTGATTGGCTATGTCTGGCTAATTCTACATTCTAAGCTCTAGATTTAAGCTCTAAGCAATAATATCACCTCACTACTACCCCTCACCCCTATCCAAGCAAACAGCCATCTTAAGTTAAAGACATTTGTTGTTTCTTGAGTAATTTGCTCACATAGGCTTATTTGGGAGAACACATATTTTTCACTTGAGAGAGGAAGAGACATTTCTCTAGGAAAACAAACACTAAGTTGTGAAAGGCATGGCCTACATCTCTTTGGTGCCTTAAGGGTAGTCAGATGCACACTTATATATATACTGTATATATTTATATATTATATATATATATATATATAAAATATTCTTGCAAGCTTGAGTTTGCAGTTTCTCAGACACTACCAAGAGCAAATTTCACACCATCGCCAATGTCCTTATTTCTACCATGGTAAGACATTTTATTAGGGATCTTGTTTCCTTTCTTTCTCTACACAAAATTCTCACTATGGCCACAGAGCAATTGATAAAGCAGCTGTTTGAGAACAGTTGTAATTTTCACATTAGCGTTTTAAATGCATTAGAAACAATCAAGGCTATGAAAATGTCCTTGAGTTTGGCACTTGAATTCTGGTGAAATGTTGATACATACTAAACTAGCATGAGAATTAGACTTAGCAGAGGAAAAGCCATTTAGTTATCTGTCCTTTTCCCACTCAACAGGAATATGAAAGATACATGATTCAGTGAAATACTTAAAGGTTTATCTAAATTCTAAGAATTGGAAAGGCAATTGTTGGCTATTTGTATCTTCTAATCTATTGAAATAAAGTTTAGTATCTAGGGCTGGGAGCCAGGACTGACTGATCTTTTGTTTCTTTCTCTTTGTTTCCACCCATGCTTTTGTAACTTGTCAGGTAGACATGACCAAACCACATTATCATGCTGTGCCTTGGTTTACCTTTTTTTTTTGCAAAATGGGTTTAACAATACTTACCTACCTCACAGGGGTGTTGTGAGGCTCTAATCATTTGCTCCTTTATTCTTCCCTGTATTCTCTGTATGTCCAGCACTTTGTAGCCATGGGAGGGAAGAGACTATGAAAGTAAACTATGTTAATAGAAGGCTATGGTACCCAGAAGCCTTGTTTTCTAGCAAGGAGATGCTACCTTGCTGTAAATACTTATAACCTTGCATTTGGAAATGAGAAATAGGCTTAATTTGCAGACCTCTCAAAAATCACATCATTTGACCAAAAAATAACTTGAGACACACAGAACAGACATCTCTTTGACTTATGTTTTCATCTTGACCAACTTGGATTTATAATAATTTTTAAAATTAGTCGAAAAGCTTTAGATTGATTTGGCCAAATATGCCAACTGTGGGTAACAGGCAAGGATTTGGGATTTAAGGTGCACTTTCAGTACACATTTGTGTTTTTCCCTGGCATATCAGGCTGAACTAATGGTGGTATTTTCAGTCAAATAGTCATCAATCTGAAAATGTATTTCCAATGTTGATTCTAAACTTCTTTTAAAGAAGAAAGCCCATCTTGTATGTATTTGCTTTCATCAACTGATTTCCTCTTCCTTTAACATACTGTTAAGTCATTTCTTACTGAATGGTTTGTGTAGGCTGGCCGAACAACACACATTACTGCTTCCTAAAGTATTCTTCAACTAATTCTCTTGTCCCACTAGCTGCTGTGGATTAGCAAGGTTTTATCCTAATAGATCAAAACATTCTTTGTGGAAAGAGTGCAGTCCAAGAAACTAGTGAACCTTTGGAGTTTGGGGAGAACAACTAAAAGAAGATTTGGGGTGTATAGTGCAGGGAATAGACATCATAGGTGAAAAGATTTTGCTATGAATGGGGGGAATCTTAGAAGAGGGAGTAAAGAGATAGAGGATCATGTAAAACAAGGTCATTTGAAACTTTCATCCTGACATTCACTTTGAGTGGGGAAGAGAAATGCCCCCGTAACCCCAGTGCTGGATGAAATTGGGCAGTGCCTGGGCAAGTGCTTGCTGTCCAGGAATATCACAGAGTAATCAATAATGTCAGCCATAGGAGCTTTTATTGCAAGTGAATCAATACCACAGACATCGACTATGTAAGGATCTGATGGAGAAATGTACACAGGGTACCAGCACTCAGTTTTTTTCATTCATTATTGATTAAAAAAAAATAGAAGTTTCATATGTGATTTGAAAGAACAGCATTCTGGCTCCTAAAGCAGGTGTGAGAGGGCCTCAGGGCCACGAAGTTCAAAGGCATATCCCTGTTCTTCATCATCTATACCCAAATAACAGATGAATACATGCCAACCATCTGTGTTCCCAGTCCCTCCCCAAACAAGACACTGATTTGTGGAGTACTTGGCGGTTAAATCAAGCTGGAAGAGGTGATTGGATAAAAAAGGGAATGACATTTAGGGTATAAAAGATCTCATAAGAAATGTAATATGTAAATTATATCTTGCTTTATGATGTAAAATATACATTGTTTGCGCTAGAATAGAAGTGATTCCTTTTCAATAAAAAGAAAGAAGGATACAACTATGTTTCCTGAGTCTGATGGTTCTTTTCCCTTTGAAATTTAAAAACAGATCTGCTAAGATCTAAGACTGCATTCAGAAAAAAAAGTGAAGGTAAGAGGAATTTCTGAACAAGAGAACTTCTTAGAGTATAATAATATTTTCTACATATTTTGTTTCTCACAGACAAAGACAACAGTAGGAGAAGGTGGGGGCGCTTTTTAGCAAAATGGGTAAGTGTAGAGTGAACCTTTAAGGAGAGTTTTGCTCTTTTTCACCCACCCCTTTAGTATCCACAGTAATGTATATCATTAGACAAAACAGATTAATAACAGCCTTTTCTTTTGAAAAAAAGTAACAAAGTAAAATTTCTTAAGCACTTATTGTTACAGTACTGAGTGTGTCGTAAGTGGGGGAGGGAGTGGTAGAAAAATAAAATAGGAAAATGCGTTCTTTTTCATACAAATTAAAGTAAATCTGATTTAAATGGCAAATATATCATGAACAAATTTATGCTATAGAAAGTGAAGTCGCATCCGACTCTTTCCGACCCCATGGGCTGTAACCTACCAGGCTACTCCGTCCATAGGATTTTCCAGGCAAGAGTTCTGGAGTAGGTTGCCATTTCCTTCTCTAGGTGATCTTCCCAACCCAGAGTTGGAACCCAGGTCTCCAGCATTGCAGGCAGACAGTTTACCCTCTGAGCCACCAGGGAAGGAAGCCTATAGTTCAAGACAATAAGTGTGTCCAAGAAATAAAGCAAATGGGAGTTCAGAAAAGGAAGCAAGAAAACACTGAGCTGGAATGGGAGAGAGTTTCACTGAGGAACTGGGACTTGAGTTTCATCAGCAAGGATCTGGGTAGGAAAAGGGGAGGGGATGGATTTCAGGTGAGAGGAGTGGTACAGAAGAAAGGATGAAGGGAGGGATACAAGAATGAGGAATTTGTGTTTCAGGACCATGGCAAGATGGGCCTAGAAGGGATGGAGAGCTTATTTTGAAGCGGAGTAGAAGAAAACAATGAAGACTGAAGTTGATTCTTCATCTTGCAATGTATTATGTGTCAAAGGAGTATGGATTTTTCCTCAGGCCATCGAGATTCATTGAAAGTTAGCAGGATTGTTGTGGTAAAAGGATGAAGATGAAGGAGAGCAGAACAGAAACTGGAAGCAGAACAGGTAGAGGAGGAACAGAAAACAAAGGATGCATAGGAAACATCTTGCAAGGAAAAAATCAACAGAACTTCATGATGGGAGAAAGAGACTGGAGTCCAAGTAACCCTGATTCGAAACCTGGGCACGAGGGGGAGGAATCACAGACAAAAATGAACAAAAACCGGAGAGGGCCAGTAACAGGAGAAAGATAGACTGCACTCTAAGGACTTCCCTGCCAGTCCAGTGGTTAAGGCTCGACACGTTCACTGTGGAGGACGTGAGTTTGATCCCTAGTCAGAGATCTAAGATGCCACATGCAGCATGGCATGGCCAAAAAAAGAAAAACCTGAAATGTAAGTGTTCAGTACGTGAAGAAGTAGGGCTTAGAACTGAGGTCAAGGGTGGAGACAGAAATTTGGGATTCATCTTTAAGGAAGTGATACCTTGAGGTATAAGTATGAATAATTCTTTGAGAAGAGAGAGTATCACTGTGACTCAAATAATAATTATTTCAGTAAGTGCCTTTTGGAAGTAGTTAGCCCAGGGAGAAAGACAGGACTCTGAAAAACATTTCCAATTAGGAAGATTGCTACTGAAAGCATTTACAAGGAGCTTTTTAAAAAATATGGGAGAGCTCAGCTTTTTTGTTATCTCAGATTTAAGAAAAGAGAAGTTTTTAAAAAGAGAATCACATTTCTCTAATAATTAACAATGTTGAACATCTTTTCATGTGCCTCTTGGCCATCTGTATGTCTTCTTTGGAGAAATGCCTTCTGCCTATTTTTTGACTGGGTTGTTTGTTTTGGTGCTGTTAAGCACCATGAGCTGTTTGTAAATTTTGAAGATATTACATCACACCAGTCAGAACAGCCATCATCATTAAAAAAAAAAAAACTCACAAACAATAAATGCTGGAGGGAGTGTAGAAAGAAGGAAACTCTCCTACACTGTTGGTGGGAATGTAAATTGGAGAACAGGATTGAGGATCCTTACAAAATTAAAAATAGAGCTACCTTATAACTCTGTAACCCCACGCCTGGGCATATATCCAGAGACAAACATTATCTGAAGGGATACATGCACCCAAATGTTCACTGCAGCCCTGATTACAATGGCTAAGACTTGGAAGCAACCTGAGTGTCCATTGACAGAGGAATGGATAAAGATGTGGTACATATATACAGTGTAATATTAGCCATTAAAAAGAATGAAATAACGCCATTTGCAGCAACGTGGATGGACCTAGAAATTGTAATACTAAATGAAGTAAGTCAGTGAGAGGAGAAATATTGTATGACATCCCTTTTATGTGGAACCTAAAAAGAAATGATACAAATGAACTTACAAAGCAGAAAGAAACTCACAGACTTAGAGAACAAATTTATGATCACCAGGGGGAGAAAGAGGGGGAAGGAATAGTTAGAGAGTTTGGGATGGAGGTGTACACACTGCTATATTTAAAATGGGTGACCAGCAAGGACCTACTATATAGCATATGAAACTCTGCTCAATATTATGTAGCAGCCTGGATAGGAGGGGAGTTTGGGGGAGGATAGATACATGCATATGTATGGCTGAGTCCCTTCACTGTTCACCTGAAACTATCACAACATTATTAATTGGCTATACCCCACACAAAACAAAAAGTTTTAAAAAATAAATGAAAAGAAGGGAATGCTCAATATACTCAAATGCTGTAGAGCAGACCAGCTGATTGGAGATAGAGAAAAGGCCATTGGATTAGTGATTTTCTAGAGTACAGAGTACTTGAGTGCTGGAAGAAGGTACATTGTGACAAGTCATGGTAAGAATAAGTGCTTGATAAAAATGGAAGCAGTGGTTATATACCAGAGTCCCCCAAAACCCCAGGCCTTGGACTGGTATAAGTCCATGACCTGTTAGGAAAAGGATGTCACGGCAGGAGGTGAGCGGCAGGCAAGCGAGTGAAGCTTCTGTATTTACAGCTGGTCCCCGTCGCTTGCATTAATGCCTGAGCTCTGCCTCCTGTCAGATCAGATGGCATTAGATTCTCATGGGAGTGGAACTCTACTGTGAACTGCGTACGTGAGGGATCTAGGTTGCATGCTCCTTATGAGAATCTAATACCTGATCATCTGATTCTGTACTGTGGTGAGCTGTATAAGTATTTCATGTAATAATAATAAAATACACAATGAATATAATGCACTTGAACCATCCCCACCCTGCCGTGGTCTGTGAAAAAAATTGTCTTCCACAAAACTGGTCCCTGATGCCAAAAAGTTTGGGGAGCACTGCTATAGAGCACTTGCTTGAGATTTTTGGCATTGAAAGTGTATTAATAAGAATCCTTTCAGTGGCAGGTGGCAGAAGCCTATCAAACTAGTTCAAATTGCTCAGAGCTTTACTTAAAGGACACTAGGGTTACCTACTGAACCCAGAGAAATACTGCTGGAGGCAGAGTAGCTCTTGGGATCCCAGACACTGGAATGAGGCCCATACCCTTAGGCCTAGCAAGATCCGTACACCTTGCTCTGGGTCTCATCAGCACTCCTGTGACTGTGCAAAGAATCTATGGGGCCAGATGACTGTGCCTACCTGGATTCTGTATCTCTCATTGCAGACCATCCTTCAGGCACTTGGGGTTTAGAAGTTCCTTTCCAAATGATCTGGAATCCACTTTCAGGGTTTCCGTTAGCTTCTTTTCCTGGGACGACTATTTGTGGGGTTTGGTATAGATAGCTGGTCCTCGGATATGCATGCTGCAGTTATTCCCAGGTGGCTCAGTAGTGAAGAATCCACCTGCCAATGCAGAAGACACAAGAGATGCAGGTTCGATCCCTGGTTTGGGAAGATCCCCTGGAGCAGGAAATGACAAGCTGCTCTAGTATTCATGCCTGGAAAATTTCTTGGACAGAAGAGCCTGGCAGGCTACAATCCATGGGGTCGAAAAAGAGTCGGACACAACTTAGCGACTAAACAACAATGCATGTCTACTGGGTGAGAAGAGCAGTGGGGAGGCTACAGGCTGCAATCTAAGGCCTGGCCAGAGGCTCTCTACACTGCCATGTTCTGGAAAGGAATATAAAGCAAACGGTCTGAGAATTCAGAATGAGAACCTGGCTTTTCCTGTCATTATAAATGGGCTCATTAACAGAGGAAGGTGGAATATAATTTGTTTAACAGTTTGTTAGCTTAATTTATAACATTAGTGTCTGGATGTGAATGTGCAGGCCTTTGTCTGTTCCCTAGCCTGAATATGGCTCTAGCATCCCCATGGATGAGCCACCAGGCTTGGCTGCCTTCTGATTTAATTTCTGGAGATTACATTAACTAGAAATCAGTGCCAGAAAGCTTTCTGAGTCATAAATCTTCAGTATGAACCCATTCTGGCCCCACATTTTTTTTCCCTCTTAGAAATTGGATTCAGACCTCTGCATCTGTAGGACCTCTGCTTGAAGGCTTCTTTCAAGTCTTCCTTGGGACGGGGTGACAGGAGAGTTTTGAACAGAGTTTATCTGTCCCCTGGTGGCTCAGATGGTAAAGAGTCTGCCTGCAATGCGGAAGACCCAAGTTCAGTCTATGGGTTGGGAAGATCCCCTGGAGAAGGAAATGGCAATTCATTCCAGTAAATTTGCCAGGAAAATCCCATGGACGGAGGAGCCTGGCAGGCTACATACAGCCCATAGGGTCGCAAAGCGTCGGATACAACTGAGCAATTTCATTTTAACTTTATCTGTCCCTTATCAGTCAGCATACCAATTTATTGTGGTTTACCTGGGTTGCGGTTTACATTATGCTTGTGGGGAGATAGAACAGCAGAGAGGTTTGAGAAGGGGCTGAGAAGGAAGATTTCAGTTATTGATTTAGTTCCTCTTAGCCCCAGTACTTTCCACTGTGTCTCCTCGTGTTTCAAATGTCTTTATTTGACAGGGGAGGATTTCTGTTGCAATTGAGAGTTTTCTACAGTCTGACCCTTGGAGTCTTGCAGACATGGCATTGGGGTGAAATCCTCCCTGTTGCACAGAATACCTCAGGTCATTTAGTTTTAGAGTTGAAGGCCTGTAATACTCATTTCTATATTGTCTGGTGCACTTTAGTTGCAGTGGCAGAAACTCGACTGAAATTAGGTTGAGGTGGTTTAAATAGGGTGTTTATTAGCTGGATTTGGAGGTAGAGCAGAGGAAGAAAGAAGGAGGCAAGTGAATCGAGGTAGTTCTGAGAAGCTCAGTCACTGGAACTGAGACTTGACATCACCAGAACCCCCTGTCTGTGTCTCATCTTTGCAGGCAAATTTTCTCCATGGAGTAAGGAAAGTGGCTGCTGGCAGAGGAGACTTGCATCCTTTCAGCTTAGAAGAAAGATCTGAGAATCCATCTCCTGTAATAAATATCCTGGGAGATTACTTTAATGTCCTGGCTTGGTTGAGGCACACTCATGATCCAGTCACTGAACCCTGGGGGTGGATATGTACTAAGTGTCTAGACCAGCGATGTGTGCCTTTTTCAGGCACCATTTGAGCACCAGTGCAAGGCCTCTTGTCCTCACCTCTACAGCTAGTCAGTACTGAAACATTCAATCCTCAGTATATTTCCAGAGTCTTGGAGATAGAACATCAACTAAACCAATGTATAAATGCTCCCCACTTTCACTTTCAGGCATACCAATTTTGGACATCAGTCCTGAGTGATGGTGGCTACCTTGATAACGGACCTTTGCATTGGTTTTCCATTTTCATCTTCTTATTCCCTCAGCTCCTCAATCCTGCTCCCTGTGACCATTTTCCAAATAAACCATCTGCATGTCAGTCATTACCTTCATCTGTGCTTTTCTAGGGAGAGGGTGGGGGGAGGTCTCTAACTAACATGGAGCTTTATCTCTTTTGCCAAGGGGCATCCTCTCCAAAACTTGGACTGAATACTGGGAACCTGTTGTTACCAGAAGAAAGAGAGAATGAAATGAAACGTAGGCAGATAAAAGTAACAGGTTCTCCAGATGGATGAAGGAGAAAAGAACACTTTTGACTGTCAATTGTTTTCCATCTCAATTGGTATTAACTTGCTTCTTGCTGATGTTGACAAATGCTTGCTGTAAATACATCAATTAAAACTGTACCAATTCCTTTCTCATTCTTGTTGAAGAGACAACTAGCATTTCAACAGAGTCCATTTACTCTTCTTTCTGGGCACATGGATAGTTTTCATTCCCCAGCATCCTTTGCAGGTAGCTATGGTCTTGTGACACCTTGCAGACAATGGTATGTGAGCAGCAGTGGTATTTGACAGTTTTGATCCTGGCTCATAATTCCGACCTGCGTTTTCCCTTGCTCTTTCTTCCCTGTGGCTGAATGCTAAGACAGCATCCAATCAACTTTGGGAGCCACATTTTAAGGATGGTAAAGAAACAGTCAACCTGGGACTGGAAATGTGACTTCAGGAAGAAAAGTTGCAACTCTTGCTGACCTGGAAACGTTCTGGAGTATTATATGGTAGAGAAAATAAAGTTCTATTCTGTCAGTCCATGTCATGACAAAGTCTATTTGTTAACTGCAACTCACCCCAACCTAAAACCTCCTTTCCCTTTCTTATCCCTTCTTCCTTCAATATCATGTGCATTTCAAGATCCTTGTAACTCATAGACTTATGAGTTACACATAAGCACACATTCTTCCATATTGGACATTTGAATATTATAGTATATGGTTTTGTAGCATCTTGTGCCCTTTGTATAATACGTAATTAACTGAATGTTGTAGTAAATAAATAGACTAAATAACACTTTCAATAAATTAGTGCCTGACACTGTAGAGTTCCTGGAAAATATGTCAAAATGTTATTCTAGTTTTAAAAAAGGCAGCATTCCTGAAAGTATGAATGCCAGGTCATCTACAAACTGAAGACATCTGAAAACTATTTCTTAAAGTCACATATTTATCTACTTAGTGACACTCAGTTACTCAGAGGTAAAATAAGGCTAGAAATCCTGGACAGCTAGAGAAACTCACATATGTGTACAGGAAGACATGAATAGAAATGTTCATCAAAGCACAGCTTGCAATAAAATATTGGAAACAAATGAGTTGTCCATCAAAGAGAGAATAAACAATAAATAAATAAATAAACAAACATACAATGGAATACTATTCAGAAATAAAAAATGAATAAATGAGAAATGGCTACACATCTCTAGTTGGAGACCTCTCAGAAACATCACTTTGAGAAGAAAAAAATAAATTGTAGGGACATATGACACTATTTATATAAAGTTTAAAAATAGATAATAAAATTATCATTGCTTTTAAACACATATGTATGTGGTAAAACACACATACATATAAATAAAAAATGAAGTGAAAAATAACTTCAAAATACTAATTCCTGAAAAAAGCAATTTCTGAGTAAGGAGGTAGGGGACAGAATCTAAAGAAGAACACTAGGTGCTTCAAATAAATCTGAACTATTTCATTTCCTTAAAAAATATGAGATGAAAATAAATACTAAATACTAAAGTTTGACAAAAGCTGGGTGGCAAGCACAATATTTTCAACATGCTCATCTCTGTACTTTCATGTGCTTATTATATTTCACAGTGTGTTAAACGTGGGAAAAAAGAATGGGCATGTATATCCCACAGCCTCAGCAGAGGGTCATGCAGAGACTGTTGGTGGCTGTGTTTGTGTGATCTTAGACTTTGCTCTAGGGCATCCCTGGCCGCTCGCTGGTAAAGAATCCACCTGCCAATGCAGGAGACTTGGGTTTGATCCCTGGGTCGGGAAGATCCCCTGGAGAAGGAAATGGCAAGCTTCTTCAGTATTCTTGCTCAGAAAATTCTATGAACAGAAAAGTCTGGTGGGCTACTGTCCATCAGTCCAGTCAGACACGAATTAGTGACTAAACAACAACAAGAAGACTTTGCTATAGCCAAGCAGGGAGCAAAGATGTTATAACACGTTTTTAAGAGGACTTAGAAAGAGTTCTACATATAACTTAACTCATCCAATCAAGCTTCTAGAAATGGAAGAAGCAATGCCCCTTAAAGATTTATACCAAGAACATTTTCCTTGGATTACTTTCGTAAACCTAAATTTCTGCCTTCACAGGAAGGGTTTTCAGGAGTCTCCCATTATCTGGGCTGTATAGGTATCCTGTATATAGGTTGGAAATATATATATGGAAACTATATTCAAGATATAACTTCTATATCTTGAAATTATTAGCCATTATCACTCTTGCATGGTCTTAAAGGCATAGGACATAGTTTTGGTGCATGTGATGGAAGCAGATGAGAATTATGTGTGTGGGGTATGGGAATCCTGTGGCAGAACAACAAACATTGATGGAAAAATATACAAAGGAGAATATTAGGGAATAATATGATATAATGGAAAAAGCGTGGACCTTGTTTCTAGTCTCTGCTTTCTTATTTGTGGTGTAATCTTGGCAGATTACTTATTCCCCATGAGCCTTTTTTCTTCTTTTGTAAAATAATACCTACACTGTGGGCTTCCCTGGTGTCTCAGTGGTAAAAAATCCACCTGCCAAACAGGAGACATGGGTTGGATCCTGGGTCAGGAAGATCCCCTTGAGGAGGAAATGGCAACCCACTCCAGTATTCTTGCCTGGAAAATCCCATGGACAAAGGAACCTGGCAGACTATAGTCCAGGGGGTCACAAAGAATAGGACATGACTGAGCACCTGAGCATGAGCACCGTTACCTACACCACAGAATGATGGAGGGATTAAACAAGGCATCCTATGGGAAGGATTAGCATACTGCTTAAGTCACATCATAGATTTCCTGTGACATCTCAGATACGTCTCTACTGTATCTCAGATACAGTAAACAGAATCTTGGTTTGTAGGTTAGAAGGCCCAGATTCTGTGCGGTGACATAGCTGAAGGAATTCAAAGATGAGAGATACGTAGCAACCAATGAGAGGAGGAGGAAAAACATGGAAAGGAAAAGAAGGAGTATATAGAATGTGTATGACTGCCCTCTTCTTCCCGGAATTATATGCAAGGTGTTTCTCCTGTTGCCTGTGCTGTGCTTAGTCGCTCAGTCATGTCCGACTCTTCATGACCTCATAGACTGTAGCCTGCCAGGCTCCTCTGTCCTCCGAGCTCCTCCTCCAGGCAAGAATACTGGAGTGAGCTGCCATGCCCTCCTCCAGGGGATTGTCCCAACCCAGGAATCGAACCCAGGTCTCCCATATTGCGGGTAGATATTTTATAATGTGAGCCACCAGGGAAGCCCAAGAATACTGGAGTGAGTAGCTTGTCTTTTCTCCAGGGGAACTTCCTGACCTAGGAACTGAATCAGGGTCTCCTGCATTGCAGACAGATTCTTTGCCATCTAAGCTACCAGGGAAGCCCCTTCTTTTGCCTCAGTTCAGTTCAGTTCAGTTCAGTCACTCAGTTGTGTCCGACTCTTTGTGACCCCATGAATTGCAGCACGCCAGGCCTCCCTGTCCATCACCAACTCCCGGAGTGCACCCAAACTCATGTGCATCGAGTCGGTGAGGCCATCCAGCCATCTCATCCTCTGTCATTCCCTTCTCCTCCTGCTCCCAATCCCTCCCAGCATCAGGATATTTTCCAATGAGCCAACTCTTCACATGAGGTGACCAAAGTATTGGAGTTTCAGCCTCAGTATCAGTCCTTCCAATGAACACCCAGGACTGGTTTCCTTTAGGATGGACTAATTGGATCTCCTTGCAGTTCAACTGACTTGCAAGAATCTTCTCCAGCACCACAGTTCAAAAGTATCAATTCTTCGGCACTCAGCTTTCTTCACAGTCCAACTCTCACATTTATACATGACCACTGGAAAAACCACTGCCTTGACTAGATGGCTCTTTCTTGGCAAAGTAATATCTCTGCTCTTTCACTTTCATGCATTGGAGAAGGAAATGGCAACCCACTCCAGTGTTCTTGCCTGGAGAATCCCAGGGACGGGAGAGCCTGTTGGGCTGCCATCTATGGGGTCGCACAGAGCTGGACGCGACTGAAACGACGTAGCAGCAGCAGCAGCAGCAGATTGATTAACTTTCCTTCCAAAGAGAAAGTGTCTTTTAATTTCATGTTGCCTGCTGCTGCTGCTAAGTTGCTTCAGTCATGTCTGACTCTGTGCGACCCCACAGACGGCATCCTACCAGGTTCCCCATCCCTAGGATTCTCCAGGCAAGAACACTTGAGTGGGTTGCCATGTCCTTCTCCAATGCATGAAAGTGAAAAGTGGAAGTGAAGTTGCTCAGTCATGTCCAACTCTTGGCAACCCCATGGACTGCAGCCTACCAGACTCCTCTGTCCAGGGGAGTTTCCAGGCAAGACTACTGGAGTGGGGTTCTGTTGCCTTCTCTGTTACCTAGCTACTCTTAAAATTGAAGCTGTTTTCCCTCCCTGTCCTTTGGATAAAAAAATGAAATAAAGTTTACAAGCCTCTTTTCCCCACCCCCTTGCAAATTCTACAGACAGTGAGTGAGAAGAGTTTTGATGAATTCTTTTCTCTTTCGTAACACAAAACAGTCCAGCCCCTCGGAGCTGATTCTTGAGTGAAGACAAAGCCCCCAGGTTATTTCACTTCAACTCCCTTTCCCTAATGTTTCTTGCTGTGCAATGCCCTTGATACTCAAGGATAGAGTGTTTGGTGTCGCTTAGCCGAGGAGAATTTCTCTCAGCCTGGACAGCACTCCCTATTCCGCCTGACCCCTTATCTTCCCCTTTTGGTCTTCAGGTGAATTTTCAGTTTTCTTAACGTTAACTATTTTTGTGCAGTGAGAAGAAAAGTAGCCACCATAGATACCTAAAAGAGATTACAAAATGTCCCTTCCTCAAGCTTTAAAAAAACTCAAGTAGGGGACTGTGTCCCACCTGCCCCTGCTGCCTCTTTCACCAGGTACCTAACTCAGCCCCTGTCCTCCCAGGTAGAGAATGAACCTCCTTCTCCATCTTACCCCAACATCGAATGAATTGCTGATGGTCAGGTGGGATTAAAAGTATCCTGCAAATATGCTGTAGACAAGAGATGCACAAAGCACAGGGGTAGAATTTTGAAGAAAATGTTAATCAGTTGAATACTAGGCCAAAGAAACTGGTCTCTAGACACATAATATAGACTGCTCCCCAGGTGGCTCAGTGGTATAAAGAATCCACCTGCTACTGCAAGTGATATGGGATTGATCCCTTTGTTGGGAAGATCTCTTGGAGAGGAAATGGCAACTCACTCCAGTAGTCTTGCTTGGGAAGTTCCATGAATAGAGGAGCCTGGAGGACTACATTCCATGTGATCAAAAAAGAGTCAGACATGAGTTAGCAACTAAACAACAATATTACAGACTTTAAAGTCAAGAGTACTCTTAGGATAGCATAGATCATTCCATAATGGTGAAAAAGAAAAATTCAACATGAAACCATAACAATTTTAAATAATACTTAACAATATTTAATGACAGTCTTAAAATTTATAATCTATACACTGACAGAATTACAAAATAAAACTTAGAAATTCACAATACAAATTGGAAATTTTAACATACTTCTCTCAGTAAATGATAAACACTAAAAATTAGAAAGCTTATAGAAGAGTTGAACAAGACAATTCATAAGCTTTGTCTATATACATATTGATCATATAAAATAAATTTAAAATATCAAAGAACTCATATGAGTGAAAGAAAGTGAAAGTGTTCATTGTTCAGTTGTATCTGACTCTTTGCAAATCCTGTGGGCTATAGCCCACCAGGTTCCTCTGTCCATGAAATTCTCCAGGCAAGAATACTGGAGTGGGTTGTCATTTCCTCCTCCAGGGGATCTTTCCAATCCAGGGATCGAAGCCGAGTCTCTTGCATTGCAAGCAGATTCTTTACCATCTGAGCCATCAGGGAAGCCCCATGTAGGCAGCATACCATATAAACTATCTTCTTTTCATAAGTTATTAAATGCAATCAAAAGAACTATGATGGGAAAAACACTACGGGCCATGTTTGAAGTTCATAGACAGCATTCAGTGTTCCAGAAGAGTAGATTCAGGAAGGTACTTCAGTGTTTTAAGGAAAGGAGATGATAGGCATTATACCTATATGGGTATAGGGGATAAGCCCTACAGCCAGTCCAAGGTCCTGATAGTCTACTCTTGTCCCTATTCTGCTGTACTGGGCTCAGGTACATACCCAGGACTAAACTCATGTTGGCCTATAGGAGTTGAGGGAGGTGGTTGAATGTACTATATTGAATTGGTCCCAGAAATAATATAACAGTAAGTTTGATGATCTCAGGCTTATATTCTGACAAGCCTATGTTCAGGCCGCCTCTGGCCTGTATAAGACTGAGAATGCTGGGTTTCCTGAAAAGTGATATTACTCTCATTCTTTTAGACATTATAAGCCATAACTGCAGAATCTTAGGGTGTAGAAATTTGCCCTTCCATCAGTCCTAGAAAATGTGCTGTATATACTGACATCACTAACTTTATTAAGGATCCTTTAGAAAAATGATCCCAGATTGATTTTCCAAAGCAATAGCTGTTTGAATATTCATAAGTTTAAGCCCCCTAATGAAATGTATTAAGTATTGTTTGACTTTGCTTCCCAGAAAACTATAGAGTGTATGCTTTGGGGGGGAAAAAAAAAGAAAAAAGAAACAAGAGAGTTTGGCCACAAACAAGAGGATAGGATTTAGTCAGGTACTTTATGCTAAATTGGTAGGATTTGTTGACAGGTAAATTGGGATTTTCATTCCTGGGAGACTTTTAAAAATTAGGAAACTTATTATAGCAGTCTTTACATACTTTTTTACCTGATGACTTTATCCTCAGATTGGTAGCTAGAAAGTTGAAAATGTCCAAGATAATTTTTGAATAAGTTTCTCATTTTTCAACAGAAAAAATAAGGACTTTTGAGATAGATAATGATATAGTACAGTTCAATATAATTTTTGACTGACTGAATAGGAGTTTTTCATTAGTATGTATTTTGAATCTATAACATGACATTCTAGAAAAGATAAATCTAACCTATAGGAATAGGAGTTCAGTGGGTTGCCTAGGGCTGGGATTGGGAGGACTGACTACAAAGTCTACAAGAGATCTTCCTGAGGGATGGAACAGTTCTCTACCCTGACCTGGGTGATGGCTCCATGATAGCACACATTTGGTAAAGTTCATCAAGCCATACTCATAAACTATGTATTTGTATGTAAATTATATTTCACTAAAGATTAAAAATAGTATGATTGTAGAAATCTAAGAAAATGTTAGCAATATTAATAAGCTGTCTCTTATACACATCTCCCATTGAGGAGACAGTTCTCTACCCTGACCTGGGTGATGGCTCCATGATAGCACACATTTGGTAAAGTTCATCAAGCCATACTCATAAACTATGTATTTGTATGTAAATTATATTTCACTAAAGATTAAAAATAGTATGATTGTAGAAATCTAAGAAAATGTTAGCAATATTAATAAGTCATCTATAATTGTAGTAGACACAGAAGTATCTTAATGACCCTGTGAAGAAAGGTTTAAATTGTAGAAAGGGGGAATCTAAGAACAGTTATTAATTAATGACTTGAGCTGCAAAGCAATGAACAAACTTTTGGTACATGCTGGTTAATTCAATTAACTGGGCATTCATAACAAAAAAATTCCCATTGTAATTTCAGAGGATATTATTTATTCAAAATTGACAACTGTTATCATGAACCTAATTATTTTTAATTACATTTTCACTTTCCTTGGTGAATAATATATCTTATGTTCACATGGAAGTTTCCTGAAATTTAAACACAATCTATCATTGGAAGATAATAACGATGGTACCAAACACAAACAGAACCTGATTTTCCAATATGAGATAATGTGCTTCCATTTCACATGAATGGAAATCACAGAAGGATAATGGAGAAAATCTAGGGTGTTACTTTCAAAAACTAAAATTCAAAGATGGATGTCAATCTATGAATAGGAGAGCTTGATGGTAATTTAGGTAAAACCACAGACTGATCCTAGATGCTAAAATTTTCTCTGCTAAGACACAGTCAGGTTGGTCCTAGAAGCAAGCCCAAATCAAAAAGAGTTATACATTGTACTCTCTCCAGATGGAGGCTCACCAATTTTGGGGAAGGAAAAGCAACTTGTACATTTTATTCTAATTTTGAATTAAGTATCTATGAGGACAATTTCCAAATACCCTTTTTAGAGTATCCTGATATACTTTCAATGCTTGAATGGCGAGGCACCAAGATGAGTAAAATGCTAGCTGTTCTTTGGGTTCACTGTGGAATATACTAACTCTCAAGTTCGTTGAGTTTCCAAACCTCTTGTGGCAAAGTTAAACTCAAAAAAGAGAAGAAACAACTCTTTGACATATTTGCTTACTGGGCAGTCGTATCGCATAGACTTCAGAATTAAATCATTAGTGTTGATGAATTTTCCTAATTATGCTTGGGAACCTGGCACACAGTTTTGAGAGTTGCTTCATGTTGTCCTCCCAGCTTGAACTCTAAAAATTGTTCAATTGCTAAACCAAACATGCCCTAGGTTTGCCAAGGAAAATAAGCTATTTTCCTATTTCCTGTGCTCCATCAGGGTACAAAACACAGAATAAGCCAAAATTCCTCCACAGTGGGCTTGCAGTCTTGAGGAGACCATTATTTTTGATGCAGAAAGTCAAATATTTTTTCCAGACCCAATTTTCTTGCTGACCAAACCGAGCATTGAGAAATCAGCAAGCGCCTTCTTGGGAAAAATTGAATTGAAGAAGGTATTTGGCTTTAGAAAACAGGAAGTGGTTTTCTAATACTGTATAAGGCCAAGAGAGAAAGACATCTAAACCACACTGTCAAAGGTGTGTGAATAATCTCTAGAGGCAGTAACTATCCCTTCTGAAGCTTATCTAAACCAAAACCATCTTTATCCTTTATTCTTCATATAATGACAAAGTTAGGGTAACACCAATGGACTTTTCTCTCTGTTCAAGGATGAGGTGATCGAGTTGGGAAAGACCAGTTCAACACTTTTAAGAAGTCTTTAGTACAAACATATTTCATCCATTAGGGTAATGTTTTCCTCAGGCTTGTCCAGGAATAAATCCCAATCTTCTCCCCTTAACATCCCAAAGACACAGTTGATTTGTTTTTAGTCGGGGCAATGAAATGTTTAAATGGGAAACACATGTCCATTTGGTCTGGAGAGGACATGCTAGGAGCTTCTTGTTTACAAGGCCCCCACTCAGCAATAATCTGACAGCCACAGAAAGACTAAACAAGCAACTAGCAATTAACTCCTAAATAATAGTTCTTCCTGGGAAGATAGTAGATTTTAAATCCATGTAGAACACTCAGTACCTAATATAAGATTTTAAAGGCTCTTTATTTCAAAAAGGAGGAAGTGCTGTTAAAAACCTTACTTAGTTGTTGCCCTTCTCTTTCTTGGAACACAAACAATTTGATCTAACTGTTCCACTCAAATGCTCATGAAGCTGTCTGTCCTAGGTGATATTTCCACCTAGAATTTCTTCCCAGCATTTCTTTGACCTTTGTATTCTTTTATAAATTCTAAAACCCAAAGCACAATCTGGGAAATTGGGAAGAAAAATATTATCTCCTAAGACAATTACCAGAGAAGGCAATGGCACCCCACTCCAGTATTCTTGCCTGGAAAATCCCATGGATGGAGGAGCCTGGTAGGCTGTAGTCCATGGGGTCACAAAGAGTTGGACACGACTGAAGCAACTTAGCAGCAGCAGCAGCAAGACAATTACACTGAATAAACAACATAGAGAAGTTCCTGAATCAAAAGAATCTCAGGAGATGGTGACATGTGGAGTGGAAGTTTAAGGTCAGCATTTTTGGTACCAGGACAAGAGCACATGGGCGATCACAGTTTAATCAGTCTTGCTTGTAGCTGTTAAACACTTACTTGGCATAAGTGTTTGCTCGTGGCCCTGTGGGCTGTTAAAAGTGAGTCTGTCTTGTAAATAAAATAAATATAGTAAATAAAACACACGAAATATTTTATACAACTGCTATGAGTGGTGTTTCTGGAAATAACCAGGTTTTAGAGACAAAATAAGTTCTTAAAATGATAATGTTGACACATGATTTTGTATACTACTCTTAACCTTGTTAGAAGATCTAAATGTTACATTATTTAAATTCCACCCATAATGTTTTCTGGTGTTTTCCAGTGTTTGTGTATTTGCTATCAGACTATAGTTCTTTTTAAGTTCTATTAAACTTAATATACATCATTTGTTAATAATGAACATTAATACAGTAATAATAAAAATGTATTTATAAAGAAGGGTTTCCCTGGTTTCTCAGTGGTAAGAATCCACCTGCTAATGCAGGAGACATGAGTTCAATCTCTGGGTCCAGAAGATCCTCTGGAGAAGGAAATGACAATCACTCTGGTATTTTTGCTTGGGAAATTCATGGGCAGAGGAGCCTGGGAGGCTAAAGAGTTTGATGCAACTTAGTGACTGAGAAGGCATGCTTGCACATATTATAACCAAACATGTTTTGTATATTCATAATAAAAAGTAAAGAGCATACAGAATGTTGAAAATTGAAGAATAACTTATGACTTTGGGAATTTTAATTTTTTGTTTCCAAATCCTAAGATTAACACTTGGGAATTTGAAGCACTAGTCCTTGGTGAACTTGGGAGGAAACATCATTCATGAACAGAACACCAAGTTTCAGTATTTAGTGCCTTAGCAAAGAATGGTCAAAATGTTTTGAACTTAGAAATTGGAAGAGCTAGATTAAAAACCTTCTTACAGAGACATACCCTCTAGACAGCCTTCAACAACCAACTGGCAATATGGAAATACCAACACTTTACTGGATTATTGATGAGCTCAAAGAAGATTAAGAATTTCACTTTGTACCCTTGGATGTACTTTAGGTAAATTCAGGCAATTATCTCAAATAATCTTGTCAAATTTTGCATGCCCACTATAAAGTTAGAAGGAGCCAAAACTGAGGTGGAAGGCTGACTGGGACATTGGTAGAAGGAGCTTTGTGGCTAGTTCCAAGTATTTTGCCCATAATAAAGAGACTTCTCCATCTGCAAAATGGGATCAGGAAGGGGCATGGTGAATGGCTCATGGATTTTGAGATTCTGGAGGTTTCTGCTGACTGCCTCCTACAAGTTTCCAGATTCAGTGGCCTTTATTTTCAATACTAGAAAATCTTTTACCAGCCTAATGAGAAAACAACCAGAAAAGAATCAACCAGAACAAAAATCAAAAATCAAATGTGACCCAAGAGACTGACATGTACACACTGTTATATTTAAAATAGATAAGCAGCAAGGACCTACAGTACAGCCAGGGAACTCTGCTCAATATTCTGAAATATCAGCTTAAAATAAAGAAAAAATGTGACCCAAGCATACTATCCAAATATTTAAGGTCATTAGGATACCTTAAGGGCCCCCCTGGTGGCTCAGAGGTTAAAGCGTCTGCCTCCAATGTGGGAGACCTGGGTTCAATCCCTGAGTCGGGAAGATCCCTTGGAGAAGGAAATGGCAATCCACTCCAGTATTCTTGCCTGGAGAATCCCATAGATGGAGAAGCCTAGTAGGTTACAGTCCATGGGGTCGCAAAGAGTCGGACACGACTGAGCGACTTCACCTTCAGGATACCTTAACCATCCAGCTTTTCTACTATTTCCAATTTCAACCATTTAAGTACTATACTAAACTTTCTACAACATCTGTATAACATCCGTACTTCTTTCTTTAATATTGCTCTTTAATTTCGTCCATTTCTAGTCTTGCCCAAAACAATAATAAACATGAAATTATTGATTCCTGTTCAAATTTTATTTCCCTAAAACACATTTGTACAACTATTACACATATCATAACACATTAGTACATAACTATTACAGTAAACAAATGTCCATCTGTCTACCATTTCAGATTATTTTGTCTACCACTGGACCACACTTTGATAAAGATTTCTAAAGATTATTTTCACTGAGTTTACT
Source organism: Madoqua kirkii (assembly GCA_006408675.1). Taxonomy (NCBI): domain Eukaryota; kingdom Metazoa; phylum Chordata; class Mammalia; order Artiodactyla; family Bovidae; genus Madoqua; species Madoqua kirkii. The sequence goes on from SJYC01140274.1 coordinate 39,997, forward strand.
AACAAAGCGTAAGGAAAGGCATTTTGTCTTAAGTGAATAAATGAAAGCAGACCTGTGAACACAGGACCCTGTGCCCAGAAAGGTCCCATGTTTGGTCTAATACTGTGCTTTCACTTTCCTAAAATTCTTAATGATTTTTGAACAGGAAGCCCCACATTTTCATTTTGCATTAGTCAGTTCAGTCACTCAGTCATGTCTGACTCTTTGCGACCCCATGAATTACAGCACGCCAGGCCTCCCTGTCCATCACCAACTCCAGGAGTTCACTCAAACTCATGTCCATTGAGTCCGTGATGTCATCCAGCCATCTCATGCTCTGTGGTCCCCCTCTTCTCCTGGCCTCAATCCCTCCCAACATCAGAGTCTTTTCCAATGAGTCAACTCTTCGCATGAGGTGACCAAAGCACTAGAGTTTCAGCTTTAGCATCATTCCTTCCAAAGAACACCCAGGGCTGATCTCCTTCAGAATGGACTGGTTGGATCTCCTTGCAGTCCATGGAACTCTCAGGAATCTTCTCCAACAACACAGTTCAAAAGCATTAATTCTTCAGTGCTCAGCTTTCTTCATAGTCCAATTCTCGCATCCATAGATGACCACTGGAAAAACCATAGCCTTGACTAGATGGACCTTTGTTGGCAAAGTAATGCCTCTCATTTTTAATATGCTATCTAGGTTGGTCATAACTTTCCTGCTAAGGAGTAAGCATCTTTTAATTTCATGGCTGCAATCACAATCTGCAGTGATTTTGGAGCCCCCCCAAAATAAAGTCTGACAGTGTTTCCCCATCTATTTGACATGAAGTGATGGGACCAGATGCCATGATCTTCGGTTTCTGAATGCTGAGCTTGAAGCCAACTTTTTCACTCTCCTCTTTCACTTTCATCAAGAAGATTTTTAGTTCCTCTTCACCTTCTGCCATAAGGGTGGTATCATCTGCATATCTGAGGTTATTGATATTTCTCCCAGCAATCTTGATTCCAGCTTGTGTTTCTTCCAGCCCAGCATTTCTCATGATGTACTCTGCATATAAGTTAAATAAGTAGGGTGACAGGATACAGCCTTGACGTACTCCTTTTCCTATTTGGAATCAGTCATTTTGCATAATGTGCTGCAAATTATATAGTCAGTCCCAAAGGGATAGAGGACTATAAAAAGACTGAAAGCCCAGAGCTAAATCAACACACCTATGGACACCTTATCTTTGACAAAGAAGGCAAAAAAAATACAATGGAGAAAAGACAATCTCTTTAACAAGTGGTGTTGGGAAAACTGGTCAACCACTTGAAAAAGAATGAAACTAGAGCACTTCCTAACACCATATACAAAAATAAACTCAGAATGGATTGAAGATCTAAATGTAAGACCAGAAAATATAAAACTCCCAGAGGAAAACATAGGCAGAACACTCTCTGACATAAATCACAGCAAGATCCTCTACAACACACCTCCCAGAGTAATGGAAATAAAAGCAAAAATAAACAAATGGGACCTAATTAAACTTCAAAGATTTTGCACAATGAAGGAAACTATTTAAGCAAGGTTGAAAGACAGCCTTCAGAGTGGGAGAAAATAATAGCAAATGAAGCAACTGACAAAGAATTAATGTCAAAAATATACAAGCAGCACATGCAGCTCAATTCCAGAAAAATTCACGACCCAATCAAAAAAATGGGCAAAAGAACTAAACAGACATTTCTCCAAAGAAGACATACAGATGGCTAACAAACACATGAAAAAGATGCTCAACATCGTTCATTACTAAAGAAATGCGAATCAAAACCACAATGAGGTAACATCTCACACTGGTAAGAATGGCTGCTATCAAAGTCTACAAAAAATAAATGCTGGACAGGGTGTAGAGAAAAGGGAAGCCTCTTACATTGTTGGTGGGAATGCAAACTAGTACAGCCACTATGGAGAACAGTGTGGAGACTCCTTAAAAATCTGGAAATAGAACTGCTATATGACCCAACAATTCCACTGCTGGGCATACACACCAAGGAAACGAGAATCACACCCCAACGTTCATCACAGCACTGTTTACAACAACTAGGACATGGAAGCAATCTAGATGTCCAACAGTAGATGAATGGATAAGAAAGTTGTGGTACATATATACAATGGAATATTACTCAGCTATTAAAAAGAATGCATTTGAGTCAGTTCTAATGAGGTGGATGAAACTGGAGCCTATTATACAAAGTGAAGTAAAATCAGAAAGAAAAACAACAATATAGAATGTTAACACACATGTGGAATTTAGAAAGATGGTAATAATGACCCTATATACGAGGCAGAAAAAGAGACATAGATATAAAGAGCAAACTTTTGGACTCTGTGGAAGAAGGCAAGGGTGGGATAATTTGAGAGAATAGCATTGAAACATGTATATTACCATATGTGAAATACATGATCAGTCCAAGTTTGATACATGAAACAGGGCACTCAAAGCCAGTGGGACAACCCAGAGGGATGGGATGGGGAAGGAGGTGGGAGGGGGATTCAAGACTGGGGGACACACGTATACCCATAGCTGATTCATGTCAGTGCATGGCAAAAACCACTACAATATTATAAAGAAATTAGCCTCCAATGAAAATATATTAATTAATTTTAAAAAATGATTGGCATTAGAACATAGTTCAAATGTGACACTGAAATTTGTTTTTTATCAATAATTCTTTCCAATGAATCATTAAGTAGTTATTAGAAAAAACTATCACCCTAGAATTATGCAAGACATACATGGAAGATTTTTTTTTAAAAGTAAGATATTCACTACTTTATACTAGAGCTTATAGTTGGGTTGGGGAGTTAAGGTGATATTCATTAATCAGTTAGTTATTCTATAATTAAGAGCTGAAGTACATAAAGTGGATAATAACTATAACAGTAGTTTAGAAAAGAAAGGCATCTCAGAGCAAGAACAGTTGGAAAAGATGTGAAAGGGAAAGATTTGAGCTACTTACCATCTCAGATATTTATTTTTAGAAATGTCTATGCTAAACCGTCATGTAAAGTCCTCCACAGTCTAGTCCCAACCTCTCTTTCCAATTTCTCTAACCAGTTTCCCCAAGTACAGACCTGTCCCTAAAACTTGAAAAACCAAGGTCAAAAGTATCAATGGAGGCTCACATACCATGTAGTTAGATGTTTAAAGTTATAAAGCAAGGTGAAAGCAGAAAGTGAAATGGTTAGTCGCTCAGTTGTGCCCAACTCTTTGTGACTCATAGACTGCAGCCGAATAGGCTCCTCTGTTCATGGGATTCTCCAGACAAGAATACTGGAGTGGATTGCCATGCCCTTCTCCAGGGGATCTTCCTGACCCAGGGATTGAACTCAGGTCTCATCAAAGGTAGATTTTTTACCAGCTGAGCTACCAGGGAAGCCCATAAAGCAAGGTAGTAAACTTAGATAACACCTGTCAGAGTACCCTGCCTGCACTGGAGTGGATTGCCATGCCCTTCTCCAGGGGATCTTACTGACCCAGGGATTGAACTCAGGTCTCATCAAAGGTAGATTCTTTACCAGCTGAGCTACCAGGGAAGTCCACCTTATATGCTACCCACTTCCTAAACTGAAAGCGTTAGTTGGTCAGTTGTGTTCGACTCTTTGCAACCCCATGTACTGTAGCCTCGGAGAATGCAATGGCAACCCACTCCAGTACTCTTGCCTGGAAAATCCCATGGATGGAGGAGCCTGATAGGCTGCAGTCCATGAGGTCGCTAAAAGTCGGACACAATTGAGTGACTTCACTTTCACTTTTCATTTTCATGCATTGGAGAAGGAAATGGCAACCCACTTCAGTGTTCTTGCCTGGAGAATCCCAGGGATGGGGGAGCCTGGTGGGCTGCCATCTATGGGGTCGCACAGAGTTGAACACGACTGAAGTGACTTAGCAGCAGCAGTAGCAGTACTGTAGCCTACCAGCTCCTTTGTCCATGGAATTCTCCAGGCAAGAATACTGGAGTGGGTTGCCATGCCCTCCTTCAGGGGGATCTTCCCGACCCTGGGATCAGATCCAGGTCTCCTGCATTGGAGGCAGATTCTTTGAGCCACCAGGGAAGCCCACTTCCTAATTTCTCCTTTTCACTAAAAAAGTGTTTTTAAGGATCTTCTTGTCTTTATACACAGCACTTTGTCTGTTGTTCACCTAGAATAACCATGCATACTCGTTGAGTATGATAAGAACTTATTTCGTACGCCAGTTGATCTTCAAAGATCTGCAAACTCTGTTAGACACAGATAGCTCATTTCTGCTTCGTGGTCTCTTGACATTTCATTTGTGCCTCTGTGATGGCCTTTATTACTGTGTCTTGTAACCACTATCTTCTCTACTGGTTTATAGATGCTTTGTGCATGCTTGGTTTCTTGTACCAAAAGAGAGATTGGTGATACACAGTACTTTGTCTTAGAAATAGATTTACTAAGAGAATAAATGAATGAAATATACTCTCGTGGCCCCAAATGTACCATGCTATGTAGAAGTTTATTTATCTTGGAGCATTACCAGTCTCTAGGAGTAGACTTAAGCATCTACATGGCACCATCCTGATGGAAACTGGAAACATTTAGTCATCCAGATGTTAGGTGTCATGGAGATAAATCCCCAGATGACTGACTGAATTTTTCAGTTTTCATCAGAATGATGGCATTATGTATATAGGGCTTTATGTTAAGAACCCTTGTACACACACTGCAGTAGGTTAAAAAAGTTACTATTAGAGACACAAATGCTCAGCAAGCTATTAATGGGATGCAGCATTCTTCATCATGTGCTACTCACGTGAAAGCTGACAAGTTTGGTGCCAAAGGTGATTTCAGTTCATCAGTTCTCATTGTCATTAGCAACTAGCATTTATTAGGCAGTCACATGTGCAAAGCACATTTTCAAATGAAAGACATCATGGCAAACACTAGCTGATGAGAGGTTTTTGTTTTCGTTTTTTAAAGCCATGGAATCAACTTTCCTTCTGCCTACCAGGCTATTTTATAAGAATTCTGCCTAAAGAATTCAGAGCATGTACTATACTTTGATTATTAAAATTGCACCCATTTTATGGAAGTCCTCTATTTCACCAGTTCCCTGCTCTTTGCTGTATCCTTGTTCTGTCTTTTATCCCTAACTTTAATAATTGAGCATGCATTTGTTTGTTATGGGCTTCCCTGGTGGCTCAGATGGCAAAGAATTGGTCTGCAATACAGGAGACCTGGATTCAATCCCTGGGTCAGGAAGATCCTCTGGAAAATGGAATGGTTAACCACTCCAGTATTATTGCCTGGAGAATTTCAAGGACAGAAGAGCCTGGTGGGCTACAGTCCATGGGATCGTAAATAGAATGACTGAGGAACTAACACTTTCACTTACATTTGTTTGTTATATTCTGCCACATAGCTTGGGTAGCTGAGGTACAGTGGAAATGCAAGTGGAAATACTAAGAATCAGAAGCCTGAGTTCCACTTTACTTCTGTCATTTGGGGATTTGAGGAAAATCTCTGAACCTCTTAGAAGTGAAGTTTCCTGATTTGTAGTTAGCAATACCTGCTTTATGGAGTTGCTGTGAGGATGAATGAGATACCGTATGAGAAAGCACTTTGAAAATTTCAAAGTAATGTTGTCCATAGGTATTCAGGGTTATCATTAATTGCATTTAAGTACACCTTTCTGGGGTTCCCTGGTGGTTCAGTGGTAAAGAATCTGCCTGCACCGCAGGAGCCACGGGTTTGATCCCTGGGTCAGAAAGATCCAGCCTCTTCCAGTATTCTTGCCTGGAGAATCCCACAGTCAGAGGAGCCTGATGGGCTGTAATCCATGGGGTTGCAAAGAGTCAGATATGACTGATGGCAACTTAGTACGCACATCTTTCTATTTGAGTTGAGATTTTGTCTGCTTTCAAAAACGAACTGGTGATGTCTGAGTAATGGTTCTTTTGGGTGTCCAGATATAACAGCAAAAGAAGTCAAATAAAGCATAATATTAATAAACAGTAATGATGATGATTGAGATGGGTAGGAAGGATAATCTTTAAAGCACAGATGGGAAATTCAACACCTGGAACTGTCCAGAGATTTCCAAAGACATCTCATGACTTCTGATGCAAATTCCAAAGCTCAGTGCGCTCCTTCTATTGCACTGTCTTCCCCTTTGCAATAGTTTCCCTTAGGGAGTTATAAAGTGAGACCTAATTTTTCATTTTTATAAGGCTCTCATGATGGAAGAGCTGGAGAGCATCAGAAACCAGCTTTGGCCAGTGCGTCCAAGTGGTGCACAGAGCACAGGCCCTGGGGTATCTCATGCCAGGAACCTGCCACCCAAGCACTGCTATTCCATGTGGTGCTGTGAAAAAAGATGGCAGCCAACAAATATAGAATTGTTCCCCTTCCTTGGAGCAGTGACATGGGTAAATGTGTCTGGCAGCTTTTTCTGAACAAACACGCTTGGCTGGACATTCCCCTCAGCTTATAGAGGAATTGGAGAGCACAGATATTTTAAAAGTCCAACATTAGGGGGAGGATATAAGTGCATATTACAGACTTGACAGATAGGATTCAGGAAAGATCTGCTTAAGATTAGAACTAGTCCTGGGAAAGGCCCAATGGCTAAAAGCAGTAGTTGTTTTAATTGCACAATGATACCACATGGCGGCTCTGGAAAGAACTGCACTGAGAAGACAAAATGTCTAAAAGCTGTTTCCCTGAAGCAAATTCTTTCTGCCAGGCATGGTGAGAATTTCACAGAACAGGTACAATTAAAAATAGGAAATCCACTGAATATTAGAAATTTCTTCCTAATTATTTCAAAGAAGTATTTTATTTTCATTGATTTATTTTTAAAATATTATTTATTTATTTATTTGGCTGTTAGCTGTGGCACATGGGGTCTTCACACTTCTTTTGGCATGAGGAATTTTTAGTTGTGGCATGAGAATTCTTAGTTGTAGCATATTAACACTCAGCTGTGGCACGTAGGATCCAATTCCCTAACCAGGGATCAAACCCAGGCTCCCTGCACTGAGAATGCCAAGTCCCAGCGACTGGACCACCAAAGAAGTATTTTAAACTATTTTCTCTTATGAAACATTTTCTAATAGTCCCTGGATGAGTAGGAACCTCACAGGACTGGATGTGGTAATCACCCACTTCACCCTTGTCTTTCTCACCCAGGAGGGGTAAATCCCTTAAGGACAGAGCAGTGTCCTTCATCTCTGAATGGCAGACTAGTGTAGTGGAGACAAAATCTGTGAGACATCAGCCTGTTTCCAAGATTAACTGTGTGACCTTCAGAATATTAGACACTTACTAGACTTAGTTTCTTACTTGAAAAAGTGAAGGTCAAAATAACAACTTCGAAGAGTCATTGCCAGAAAGATAAGTTCATGTGTGAACACTGTCCAGTGTATAGCAGATACTTGATCAGCATTTGTTGAATGAATATAAGATGCATCTGTAAAACATCTGCTATTGTATTTTCTATTTTGAAATCTGTATCTTCAGTATTTTATTCAGAAATGCAACTTAAAAAGAAGTATTAAAATAAAACTTTCTCTTTGTGTATGCTTCCTGTTCTTCCTTTTGATCTTCTCTCTTATCACTTCTGGAAAATACTCCTTGAATTGTGCTTGTGTAATTTTTTTCAGCCTGTCTCTTTAATCTCTCTTCTTACTACACATATCAATATGTTAATAGATTTGTGACTTGAAAATACTCGCTTGACTTGCCACTCCATCAACCTAATCTTTTATCTTTCTCCATTTTAGTGTCAAAATTATTAAGTGAGCTTTCTCCTTCTAATGATTTTCTGTGAAGAATACTACAAACTCTCAAAACTGATTTATTACCCACTAAGCCTGAGTGAACTCTGAGAGATGATGATGAACAGGGAGGCCTGGTGTGCTGCGATTCATGGGGTCGCAAAGAGTCAGACACGACTGAGCAACTGAACTGAACTGAACTGAAGCTACAGAAACGGAGAAGGCAATGGCACCCCACTCCAGTCCTCTTGCCTGGAAAATCCCGGGGACAGAGGAGCCTAGTAGGCTGCAGTCCATGGGGTCATGGAGAGTTAGACACAACTGAGCGGCTTCACTTTCACTTTTCACTTTCATGCATTGGAGAAGGAATGGCAACCCACTCCAGTGTTCTTGCCTGGAGAATCCCAGGGACGGGGGAGCCTGGTGGGCTGCCATCTATGAGATCGCACAGAGTCGGACACAACTGAAGCGACTGAGCAGCAGCAGCAGCATGCTACAGAAAGCAAATATATTCTACAATATCTTCAATGACTTTGTAATCACTAAATTTATGGACTTTAAATATTATATCTTAATTTTTAATAAATTCCTTTAAGAATAAAAATTCTATGTTCTAGGTGCAAAGCCACAACTTATTTGTTTTATACTATCAAATGAGTCTCCTTAAAGCCCTTTGGACTTAAATATATATACTTTACCAAGATATAAGAATAAAGTGAGATAGGGTATATGAAAGTTCTTTGAACACTAAGAAGTGTTCTATTCATATTAAGAATTATTGCTCTTATTACTTATTATCAGGGACACAAGATGAGTTAGAAACAGATCTTATTCTGGAGGACCCTACTGTCTACTTGTGAAGAAAGACCTATGCAAGATAATTTAGAAATAGGCAGACGATTGCCGAAAGAACCTGTATAAAAGTTTTCTGGAAAACATAAAATGACTAGGCTGGAGTGGATAAGAAGTAGGCATTTGATTACCCGTGCAGTTGATCGAAGAATGATACTGATACAGAGAATAAATCTTTGAGTAGAATCTTAAAGATGGATAAGAAAGGTGGTGGGAAAATGATTTCAGGTAAATAGCCCTGTAGGATATATATGGTGCAGCAGTGGGTGAAAATCTTGGAAAACTGAGAGCCATAGGGGTGATACAACTGTATCACTACATAATCCAAGTTAGCCTGAAGACATTCATATGGTGCATAAGTGGCCAGATGTCCAATTCCAAGGAAGCAGATATTCTGATCAATTTACTTTTGGGGTCATAAAACATTCCTTATAGCTCTAGCATAAGTGTAACTCTTTATGGTATATTAGCATTTACATTTAAGCAGAAGAAAGCACTTTTTATTATATAGAAAATCTATTGAAGAAAGACTAATATTTCTTTGTTATAGTTTGCCCAGCAGACTTGACTCCAGTGGAAGGCCCTGTGGAATCCGGTTCTTCACTCCCTTACTTCTGTTGAAGCTGTCATGGCTGTCATTCAGTCGGAATGGAATCCCTAAGGCTAGAGAATCTGGTGCTCTAGGAAAGCTGTTCCATGCTGAGGCTTGGGAACCTGCCCATCCTCTCCACAGGTCTGACGGCTATAATTATATGTAGGGAGGACAATGCCATAATCTGGGAAATGAGTACAGATTCCGGCCATGCTCAGAAACAAGGGATAATAGTAGCAATGTTAGTCGCTGTGTGTGTGTATGTGGTGTGTGTGTATGTGTGTGTGCTCTGTCGTGTCTGACTCTTTGCAAGCTTAAGGACTATAGCCTGCCAGGCTTCTCTGTCCTTGGGATTTACCAGGTAAGAATACTGGCACAGATTGCCATTTCCTTCTCCAGGGGATCTTCCTAACCCAGGGATTGAACCCATGTTTCTTGCTTCAGTTCAGTTCAGTGCAGTCACTCAGTCCTGTCTGACTCTTTGCGACCCCATGAATCACAGCATGCCAGGCCTCCCTGTCCATCACCAACTCCCAGAGCTCACTCAGACTCATGTCCATTGAGTCAGTGATGCCATCCAGCCATCTAATCCTCGGTCGTCCCCTTCTCCTCCTGCCCCCAATCCCTCCCAGCATCAAAGGCTTTTCCAATGAGTCAACTCTTCCCATGAGGTGGCCAAAGTACTGGAGTTTCAGCTTTAGCATCATTTCCTTCCAAAGAAATCCCAGGGTTGATCTCCTTCAGAATGGACTGGTTGGATCTCCTTGCAGTCCAAGGGACTCTCAAGAGTCTTCTCCAACACCACAGTTCAAAAGCATCAATTCTTCAGAAGCATCATTCCTTCCAAAGAAATCCCAGGGTTGATCTCCTTCAGAATGGACTGGTTGGATCTCCTTGCAGTCCAAGGGACTCTCAAGAGTCTTCTCCAACACCACAGTTCAAAAGCATCAATTCTTCAGTGCTCAGCCTTCTTCACAGTCCAATCTCACATCCATACATGACTACTGGAAAAACCATAGCCTTGACTAGACAGACCTTAGTTGGCAAAGTAATGTCTCTCGCTTAGTCATGTCCAACTCTTTGCAACCTCACAGACTGTAGATCGCCAGGCTCCTCTGTCTGTGGGATTCTCCAGGCAAGCACACTGAAACAGTTTGTCAACCCCTCCTCCAGAGGATCTTCCTGAGCCAGGACTTGAACCTGGGTCTCCTGCATTGCAGGCAGATTCTTTAATGTCTGAGCTACATATATATACATATATATATAATACATATACATACTTAAATAAATGCCTATCTGCTAGATTAGAGAGGTGGATCATTGCCTGTGCACACATATTGAAATTCAAGAGAGAAAACAGTTTTTAGTTACTTTAGAAAGAATGATTATATATTAAAAGTTTGTTATTCATGTACTTGTATATTAGCAAGGCACATTAACAATAGAATGCTAATTAAAATATGTCACCAAAGTATCAGTATTTTATAACACTTTTTAGACTTAACTTTTGTTATCATCTGAATTATAAAACAGTCTATTAGAAAAGTTTATTATTTTGAGTAGTCACTTCCTTCACCCTTGAAATCAAATTGTTCAAATTTTTACTATGTTTTATCACAGTGCATAATTTTCTTTTTGAAGAGCAGCTCTATTCTCTACAGAAAGACGAGAGATATTTTTTTTTAATGCACTAGATTAGAATAGGATGTTCAAGTATTCCTTCTGACACTGTCATAGCATAACTGTTTTGAACTCTACTGAACTGCCCTGCCCCTTAGATTTCAGCATCCTCATCTATTAGGTAAAGGCTGTACAACCTCTAAGTTCCTGACAGCTCTGTGGTTCTTTGAAATTACTGTCCTTTTCTTGTTCTCTATTCTGCTCTCATTACTTCTATTCTTTCAGATTAAAAAAATATTTTTTTGGCCAACCTTGTTTATTTATTTGTTCTTTTAAGATCACCTTTTTTAGCTCAGTTTATTGACTAATATAGTCATAGAAGATTCCCCTCCTTCAGCCTATTTAATCTCATGTTGATTACTGAAGTTCAGTTTAATACTGTTAAAGAACAGAGGTTTGGAGGCCAGGCAGACCTGGTTTGAATCCTGGCTCTCCTACTTATTGTTTCACTCTTGGTGAGTCACGTTAATTTCTTGCCCATCTGTAAATAGGATCAAGAATGTCTTCTTTTTAAATTTGTTGTAAGAATGACTTGATCTGTATACTTATGCCAACACATCCAGCTTTTCAGTGTTGAGTTTCTACCTTCAAGCAACCTTCTTTCCATCAAAACATGTTTATTCAGAGCTTATCATATGAAAGCATGCTTCTAGATGCTTGAGTACTTTGATGGAGCGTATGTCTCAGAGACAGACAGTAATCAATATATATAATAAAATAAGCTTTATAGTGTATTAAAAGGTAATAATTGTTATGGAAAATAGGGGACAAAACAGAGGAAGGAGAGTCAGTAATGCCAGGGGAGGAAGCAAGTTGTAATTCTAATGTAGTGCTTATCTCTGGAGCAGAAGAAGCATTATAGAGGCTGATAAAAGATTGACATCAGAGAGCTACTGGGTAGCTGGATAATACAAGGTCCATAGGTCATTGTAGAAGGTTTTGTTTTAGCATAAGTGACATGGAAGAATTTTGCAGCATGTTTAATAGAGGAGTGCCCAGATTTAATTTTGTTTTTTAAAAAGGATCACTCTAGCAGCTGTGATGAAGATAAACAAGGATATCCTGACTTCAGCACTATTGACATTTCAAGTTAGATGATTATTTGTTGTGGTACTGTTCTGTGCATTTATAGTATTTAAAGCATCTTTGACCTCTACCCACTAGAGGCCAGTAGCATCACCTCCCCAGTAATGACCATCAGAAATGGTCTCCAGATATTACCAAATGTCCCTTGGCAGTGGGCACAAAATTGCCCTCAGTTGAAAGCCTGGATAGACTATTGAGGGGTAAGAATAGAAGTAGGAAGATATTTCAGGGGACTACTGTAATAATCCTGACTAGAGATCATGGTAGTTCAGAGTGGGATGGTAGCAGATGATGTGATAAGTAGTGGTTAGATTCCAGATAGATTTTAAAGGTAAAGACAAATAGAATTACTGATGGAATAGATGTCTGATGTGAGAAGAAGAGTTAAACAGAGAAAAGATATTTTTGAGAATGGCTAAAAAACTTTGGCCTGCACAAATGGAAGTGTGGAATTGATGTTAACAGATATGTATTGCTATGGGAGAAACAGGTTTAGGGAGAGCAGCAAAGAAAAGGAGGAGTTTAGTTTGGAACAGGAAACTCTGTAACCTGCAACACTTAGAGGTAAGGAGACCAGGAGAAACCTACAAAAGGAAGTTGAGACGGAGCAATAGCAAGAGAAAATGCAAGCAAGTTGATGCTGTGAAAGCCTAAAGACGGTATGTTAAGGAGAAGTTATCAATAGTCTCAAATATTGCTAATGGTTCAAGTAAGATAAGTCCTGAGAATTGACCATTTGGGTTTAGCAGTGGAGAAGTTAGTAGTGACTATGCCAAGGGTGGTTTTGATCAGGGTGGAGGTACTAGCTTGAGTAAAATGACTTTAAGAAATTAGAGGAATCAAAAATACCAACTACAGACAACACTTAGCTGCAGAAGGAAGCAAAGGAATGGGGCTAGTGATTATAGATGAAGCAATATTTTGTTTTTGGTGTTAAGATGAAAGAAAGAATAAGATATTTGTAAGCTGATTGGAATTTTCTAGTAGAAAGGGGAAAACTGATGTTATAGGAGTGAGGGGGAGAACTGGAGTAATGTCCCTGAATAGATGAGAAGGGGTGAAATCTGTGTAAATAGATAACTTGGCCTTACATAGGAGCATAGACAGGGTTATATGTTTGACAATAAATACTAAGGCAGAGTATATGCCTGCATCACATCATAGAAGTTGATGTGACAATGGGAATCTGAAAATTCTCCTCTGTTTTCTTCAGTTTTCTCAGTAAAACAGGGAGCAAGGTCATCAGCTGAAAGTGGGAATGAGGGAGGAGATGCTGAACATTTGAGGAGGAAAAGAAAAGGTGTTAAATATTCACCTGGGACACTAGGAGAGTAAATGAACTAGGTGTGGATACCTTGACTTGCTGACAGCATTAAGGCTAATGTGAGGTTCTTGGTTATAAAGTTAAGATTTTTTTCCAGCAGCGCTCAACTACCTGAGTGCGGGCATGGAACAGATGGGATAGTTGGGCTTATGGGCTGCAGCTCTGACAAAGTGGGAAAGGGCAAGGTTATTGAGAGCATAAACAATGAAATGATTCTAATGATTAGCTGTAAATTTAATTATATAAGGAAAAGGGAAAAGAATATCACAGGAGTGAGATCCAGTGAGAAAGTGATAGGGTTATCAATTATGATGAGTTTGAAAGACTGATTGTTGGGGTTAGATTGATGAAGGGAGTGAGTGGGGAAAATAGAATAAGAATTAAAAACAATTTAATAAGAAATAAAAACAATTAATTAAAAATAATAGCAGTTATTGGTAGTGACAAAGTCCAGGGAATGATCATGGGAGGGTGTGACTGGGGTCATGGAGGATAAGATTATTGATAGAAAATCAAGGGCCTGAGCAGTCACTGTCATTCTAGATGAGCATAGAGAAGTTGAGAAGTAGAATAACATGCTTAGAGTGTTAGTCACTCAGTCATGTCTGACTCTCTGCAACCCCATGGATTAACTCGCCAGGATCCTCTGTCCATGAAATTCTTTAGGCAAGAATACTGAAGTGGGTAGCCATTTCATTCTTGAGGGGATCTTCACAACCTAACCCAGCTCTCCTGCATTGCAGGCAGATTCTTTACTGTCTCAGCCACAAGGGAAGCCCATGCTTAAGAGGCTCTCAATAAATTGACCTTAATTTTCCTGAGCCTTTATTTTATCATCTATAAAATAAAGATTTTAGCCTCTTCCTACATACTTTAGAGGGCAATTGTAAGGATCAAATGGTACAATATATCAGGAAATGCTTTGTAAATAATACACCAATGTACAAGCACGAAAACTTTGTTACATTTGTTTTTGTTCATGGCTTCATGATATGGGGCAGAAATTCGGTGAAGTACTAAAGATTTTAGATTTTAAAGGATTAATAATGGGGAGCTATTTTAGGATCCTAAGCAAGAAAGTGACATAGTCAAACACAATCGGTAGGATTTTCTCATTTACACTGGCTAGAGATTAATTTGTAATTATTTACTAGTTATCTCTCTTCTCTCTTTTCTTGTACAAATTTTACACTATCCCTAAACAAACAGGTTGGATCATCACTGTTTCTTAATATTACCTTAATATTCCCATTGTTTACATAACATCTATATTCCTTTGCTTGGTGTTCAGTAGCCTCCAAGATCTGATGTAAGTTTGCCTTTCTGCTCACCTGTTGTGCACCCTAATCTCCTCCAAGATTTCAGAATACCACATAACACTACATGTTATTCCACATATCTGATTCTATTTGATACCATATGCCACCTACTCAATAAAGCCTTTGACCAAAGCTCATCTTTCTTTATTTTTTGTGTCTTTATTATTGAATACATGTATATTCATATAATTATTAATCAATTATTAATTGCTATTCTGTCTGTCCCCCGGGCCTGTAAGCTCCTTTAGGGCAGGGTCATACTGTATCTTGGTAGAAATGAGCAATGAATTTCATACTTATAAGAGCCTATTATGTTTTTTATGCTCAATAAGTATTTGTTGGCTGAACAAATAAATGGAAGACTGACTGAAGTCCCCTACTTACAAAGGGCCATGCTGAATGTTGTGTTGACTATTTTACACCTTATCTTAGCCAAAAGGCCAAGAAGCAAAGTGTTGAATATTTTAAAAAGGAAAAATAGGTATATATGCTCAATAAAACTTGATTCATTTAAGTGTTCCAATTTCAAAGAGCTTCCCTGCTAAATTGGAAACTGCTGGCACAGTTAGAGAAAATGGAGTTTGACATGTCAATGAAGTAAGACAAGGCAGCTGTGGAGTAATAGAAAGAGAACTAAACTAGAATCAGAAGCTCTAGTTTCCAGTACCATTATTACACTTGATCTTAGCCAAAAGGCCAAGAAGCAAAGTGTTGAATACTTTAAAAAGGAAAAATAGGTATATATGCTCAATAAAACTTGATTCATTTAAGTGTTCCAATTTCAAAAAGCTTCCCTGCTAAATTGGAAACTGCTGGCACAGTTAGAGAAAATGGAGTTTGACATGTCAATGAAGTAAGACAAGGCAGCTGTGGAGTAATAGAAAGAGAACTAAACTAGAATCAGAAGCTCTAGTTTCCAGTACCATTCACCTGCTAGCTGTATGACTTCAGCCACCTTGTCTCTGAATATCAATGTCCTCATGTGAAAATAAAGAAGACTGAGCACCCTAGAATTGATGTTTTCAAATTGTGGTGCTGGAGAAGACTCCTGAGAATCCCTTGGACAGCAAGGAGATCAAAACAATCAATCTTAAAGGAAATCAACCTTGAATATTCACTGGAAGGACTGATCCTGAAGCTCCAACACTTTGGTCACCTGATGTGAAGAGCTGACTCATTAGAAAACAGCCTGATGCTGGGAAAGAGAGGGCCAGAGGAGAAGGGGGTGACAGAGGATGAGATGGTTAGATGGGCATTACTAACTCAATGGGCATAAATTTGAGCAAATTCCAGGAGACAGTGAAGGGCAAGGGAAGCTTGGCATGCTGCAGTCCATGTGGTCACAAAGAGTCCGATATGATATAGTGACTGAACAACAACATAAAAAAGTAAGATATTTAGATTATGTGACCTCTGAGGTCTTTTCCAGTGTTAATACATCATGATTCTAAAGTGCAATGAAATCATCAAATTGCTGTCAAACTCAAAAGCAAGTTTTGCCAAGGAGAGCCATTTACAAATTTCTGGGTGTCCAGTAAACTTTACTAATTGTTCACAAGACAGAATAACAAATAATAATCTTTTATTTTTTCCACTAAGGCAAGATGACTGGTTCTACAAGTTATGCACTGTTCTCAGCTCAAAGTCCCAAGTTTTATGCCCCACTTCTGATCTAGAAGGCATGAATACATGCATATCTTCTTCAGGCTAGATGGAAAATGTGTACCTCACCTGTTTCAGTGGGCAGGCATGGGAAAATGCACATCTTCCTCAATCTAGATGGAAAATATGATGTATTTCAGGTTAAGCTCCAACCAATGTGCAGAGAATCATTCCTAAAGCCTTGAGAAATATATAAAAAAATAACGCTGCACAATTTCAACCAAATTGGATTTGATGTTTGCTGCAGAGCCTGGAGACTTGCCTCTTGGCAGAAGTAGATTTTTCCCAGTTGATTTCAAAAGTCTAATGATATGAAACAACAGCTTGCCTTGTAATTTCTAATTGACTACATCTGCCTCTGATGTTTGAGAGTGACCATGACAGCACTCCTGGTAGGGATCTCACCATGCCCAAGAAGATAGCCTTGTTCTTTTAAAGAGTAATGTATCATTTTGTGCACACATGCTCGTAACTGAAGAATCTAGGATTAACAGTGGAGAGACACATAGGGAAAAAAGAGTAAGGTTTTATTTGCTCAGGGCAAAAACTAAATACCTCAAAATTCAACTTCTTAGACCATGATTGATTGTGCCTTTATTTCATTGCCGCAAAATAAGTAGCATGG